>SNQJ01S0051755.1:19037-38296 GCA_010110895.2 Picea sitchensis
CCAGCCTTGTTTCCAGATTCATGGAATCCCCCAAAGATTCTCATTGGAAAATGGCGAAACAAATTCTGAGATATGTTGCAGGAACTCTCAATTTCGGCTTATGGTACACTAAATCTGATAGTAATCAACTTTCTGGTTACACATACAGTGATTTTACAGGCAACCTAGATGACAGGAAAAGCACATCTGGACATGTTTTTCAACTGGGCACGAACCTGATCTCATGGGCATCAAAGAAGCAGCCAATTGTTTCAATATCTTCTGCAGAGGTAGAGTATGTCGTTGCTACCTCATCTTCTTGTCAAGCTGTGTGGCTGAGAAGAATATTGAAAGATATGTCACATACAGAAAATGATCCAACTCCTATTTTCTGTGACAATACTTCAGCAATTTCTTTATCTAAAAATCACGTGTTTCACAAGAAAAGCAAACACATTGACACTCGTTTTCATTTCATACGCGAGCTAGTCAATAATGGTGATATTGTACTACAATTTTGTGGTTCTCGAGATCAGCTTGCTGATATCTTTACAAAGCCACTGGGAAAATCGGTTTTTGATTTTCAGAGACAACACTTAGGCATAATCAGTGCTGATGTTTATAACTGTTGAGTTTAAGAGGGAGTGTTAAATATAATGTAACCTCAACAAGCTGATTGTACACTGCCAGCTGTCCTGGCCAGCTGTACTTTCTATTCTTGTTTTGCTTGAGCCTATTTAGCTCAGCTATTTCCCTTTGCATAGTACTTCACTACTTCAAAACTGCTTCATATCTTCTTCATGTACTCATTTTTTACTCTTCTTCTTACATTCTAATATACTGTTTTCTGTTCTATTCTTTCTCTCTACATTTCTTGCTTCGCAATTTATCAGATCCCATATCTTCTTCATTATATTGGCAATGGCAGTCAAGAATCATAATTTAGCTGTGAACTTGGGTTTCGTATGGCTTTTGGTTTCCAGTACTGTGTTGTTGCAAACTAGTGATGGGCACAGCTGGAAGAAGAACTCACTCCCAAAGCCTTGTAGGAATTTGGTGTTTTATTTCCATGATGTAATCTACAATGGCCTTAACGCCAAGAACACTACTTCTACGCTTGTGGGGGCTCCCCATGGGGCTAACCTCACACTGCTCACTGGAAAAGACAACCACTTTGGAGATCTAGCGGCGTTTGACAATCCCATCACTTTGGACAACAATTTCCACTCCCCTCCGGTGGGCAGAGCTCAGGGATTCTATTTCTATGACATGAAGAACACTTTCGGCTCCTGGCTTGGATTCATGTTTGTCCTCAACTCTACAGACCATAGAGGCACCATCACGTTCGGTGGAGCGGACCCAATCCTTACAAAACACATAGATATATCGGTGGTGGGAGGCACTGGAGATTTCTTGATGGCAAGAGGAATCGCCACCATCTCTACGGATGTGTATGAGGGAGACGTTTACTTCCGTCTCTGCATGAATATCACACTCTATGAGTGCTACTGATATTATTTTCTACTACTTAGTCTCTTCTCTCCTTCGGCTCTCCATTTCTATGTTCATTGTGGTTGAATGAGTGTTTTCTTCTCTATGTGAGATATGCATGAATCCCCCAAATGATATAGCGAAATAATATAGCGTGCAGTGAAATATTGTTTACTACTGTAACAAGATCTTATTCAACGTCCAAATAATGTATTTCGGACAAAGATATTCTTATTGTTAAAACACATTTGTATAATTAATTAGTAATGGATTATAATATAATTTGTCATTTATTTTGATATCTTTTGGGTATATATATAAAAGAAAAAAACTTATTGTTAAAAAACATTTGTACAATTAATTAGCAATGGATTATTATATAATTTTTCATTTATCTTAGTATTTTTTGGGTGAAAAAATTGGAGATTTCGGATGTAGAACCCTCTAGAGCCATTTTGAGGCATCAAATGACATTTTTTAGGGTCAAAACTTTCATGCATAGCTCTCAACTCCAGAAGTTGTTTTGCACATCAAGAGCTTTGAAATAGTGTGAAAATCACCTCAATTGGAGTTCATATGCGGAAGTTATGTCTCCCACAAGTTGACTAACCTTGTTGACCACCATGGTACTGAGTGGATGCCACATCAACGCCCATTACTCATGTGTGGGGCTAGTAGTCATATGTGAAATTTCAAGAAGATTCTAGAAGTCCCAAAACCTAACAATAATTGAAAAAACCCTAATTTTTGACAACCATGAGGTTATGTTAAATATGGGGCTGCTAGGAGGAGAGGGGTTTCCATTCTTATAGTATTGTACCTGTTCCATAGTTAATAAAAGAATCTAGGAGTGGGATTTTAGAGCATAACAGAGGAGGAGGAAAATGTTGTAATAACCATTCATGCCACAATGTCAAAGGAAACTTCATAGTGAGTGCCCCTTTCTTTGTACTTGCACTTCATCACTGAAGAAAAAAAAAGTAGAGCATAGGCCTCACCTTCTATATGTTTTTTCGTCCATATTGGGTTTTCCCATAGTACATCTTGTGTTCATTTGTGTGGATGGTGTGTTCATTTGTTTATTCTTTCATTTTCACATTTTAGTAATTTTCATAAATTTGAGCATTAAGCTAGTAATAATAAATTTGAGATCTAAGGAAATAACTTGAATAATATAAGATTTCATAATATTGCAAGATATATTGTGATGAATTGTTCTAATGAAATATCCAAAACAATTTATAGATCATAATGGTATCAAAACAATTTTCTTTGGGGTATTTGTGGAAAGTTGCAGGATCCAAGAATTGGCTTGAGAAGGAAGTCTTAGAACCCATCCCATGGTGGATGAGTCCATTCATAACAATGTTTGGGATGTAGTATAAGATAGCTTTGTGAAACTGGAAGAGCAAGTAGCCAATATATATCGCAACATGCCCCTCCTCATGGCATATCTAGCAAATAAGTTTGGACCTTTCAGGGGGTTGGTGGCTCTAACTTAGAAGTTGAATTGGATGAGAAATATGGAGATAGTGAAGACTTGGAAAAGGAATAAAAAAATAGCCCGACTAAGAGAAACCAAGTTGCAATGTCATCACTCTTCCACTACCTCTGTTTAAAATGGAAGCAAAAGTGGACATCAATCTATACCAAGGTGAGATCGATGTTGCTAAGTTGAAGCATTGGTTGGAACAATTATAAGTGTATTTCAGTGTCCGTAATATAGATGAAGAGCATAAAATTTCATTTTCTTGACTGAAACTAAAGGGCCATGCTCTAAACTAGTGATAAATCCATACTGAGACACTTAGCTTTGAGGGTGATCCACTGATAACTAAGTGGGAGGTGTTTAAAATCCTCGTCAAGTCCCAATTATACCTTATTAGGTATGTAGAAGACCAGTGGATCCATTGGAACTTCAAATAGAGGCAACAATAGAGTATGAAAGAGTACACCATTGAATTCAGAAAGATGGGGATTATGTTGGGTATATCTCCCAAGAACCCATATGTACTCCTCAAGTATTTAGGAGGTCTACACAACCATCTACAAAAACAAGTGATTCTTTTCAAACCAATGATTCTTGATGAAGCCTGTGTGCAAGCACAATACCTGATGAACACAAGCCATAAGAAAGGACATCCAAGTGGTTCTAATAAGAAAAACCACCAATATGCTTCCAAGGAGGAGAAGAAGAAGTAGAAATGAAAAGACAAGAAAACGATAACTACTACACATTAATGTAAGGATCCAAACAACCACTACAACCATTGTAATATAGATTGTCACACTGAAGATAAGTGTAGGAAGCTACATCTAGAGTTGAATCCAAAGAACTGTAAGAATTATTCCAAAAAGAAGAACCTACTAGGCACATATTCAAGCAACCTGGTAAAGATAAGCTTAGATGTGGATGGGAATATTGTCTACACTTTAGTGCAGAAGGATATGAATCTAAGTAAGCTTCATCACAGGGAAGAGAAGGAGATGATACAATTCTTCCATATTAGGATCCAAGTAAAAAAGACCAATGTGGATGCTCTACTCGATTCTTCTTTACATGGCAACCTCTTAGTAGAGGATCTGGTCAACAAGCTTGGATTGGAATTTCCATGGGGTCTTCACTCCGTGAACCGGTGAAATAACATGTGCATTCATGGAATATTAAAGAATACCCCTAATTTCACTAGACATTAATGTGTATTGGCCTAAAACAAAAGAATATGCAAAATGATATATTCTAGGATGTATACCTTGTTGTACCAACAAGCCAGTAATAGAAATCAAAGTTTATACCATCCCTTACATGTTTCCACTCGACCCAAGGAAAACATTTCCTTGGATTTTGTGGGTGGTTTTCCATCAACCAAGAAGGGGAATGACTATATGTTTGTGGTAGTTGATAGGTTCATCACGATGTGCATTCTTATGCCTTGTGAAAAGACCATTAAAGGACAAGAAGCAACAAATGTTAAGGACCTAACCCCTCACGTAGGTAGAATAATATATTTTCATGTAATAAAGGTCAATATTTATAAGGCCTAGAAATAAGGAAGAATAAGTCCAATGTAAGAAGACCTAATAGAAGATTCCACTTCTAGAAGGATCTTCCTCTAGATGGTTATTTTGATAGACATATTTCATATAAATAGGAGTCGAGGTTATGGCAACTTTTGTCTGGGATATTATTGTAATAGAGCGTTGGTCTACTGGAGGTTGCCCCCTCGAAGAGGCAAGTGAACATTGCTCTTAGTAATCTAAGTGATCTTTCTGTTATTATTCTGGTATCATTTTGGTATTATTGTGGCGTTGTTCTGGTTATATTGTTGTTCATCTGCCATTTCTAGCTATTTATTTCTATTCTTCATACTTTTTTATATTTGGAATATTACAAGTGGTATCAGAGCACCTTCCTTGGCAGAAAATTGTGGGTTAATTTTTTGCAGGGTAGAGACGTATTCTATCTTCTTTAAGCTACATAGATATGTTGTTACATGCATAAACCCGCAGTCGGGGATTCATACACGCAATAAATATAAGTGGTACTTAAGCGCACATATGTTGGCCACCCTTGTAACCCATGTTGGTACCCCTTCGAGTGGTAATGCATCAAACAACACTCGTATACAGATCGACCTAGATATCCTAAAGCCCTCCATAGATAAACCGATTGGCCACCTGATTGTTATAGTGCCACTGAGAACAACACTTGGGAAGATACTCTCTAGTACCTGGGTAGTCGGGTAGTATGACTAAGGGCATGGTCTTGCCTCCTTAGTTGGTGCCTTGAGATATTGGGTTGAGTATTACCGTTGGACCCCACACATATATCAGAGAGTTATAGCATAGGGCAAACCCTTATATTTAGAACCCTTAAATACCTAACCCTTGGGATGAAAACAAAAATAGAATAGAAAATATCTATTGCAGTGCAACTGTGTCTTCTGCATTTGAGTTGTGAAATTACTACACATTCATTCCTGTTAAGCATTTGGGTGTTTCATCATTGCAGTATTCTTCAAATCGGAGTATAACTCCGCAGGAGTAAAAACAAAAGTCTGGATCCTATTGGCACCATTATTTGAGACCTATTTCGTTGGATTTCTCTCTTCGCCCTTATCGCAATCATACCTATTATTTTTCAACAATTTTTTTTCTTGTGGACCCGACCCCCTTTAAACACCCTTATTTTGGCTTTACCCCATTGGATTCAACTCGTCACCATGATCGTTGCGATACACTTCACCCATAACCCATTTTTTGTGTGGTCCCACCCACCCCTTTTTGTGTTCCCTCGTCATCATGGTCCATACCTGTAGCCAAGACTTGGAAGCTCGCTTCACTACCTTGCACTCTAATTTCACAGAAACCCAAAAAGAAGTGCGGCAAATCAGTGTCAATATTTCCACCATCAATCAAAAGATGCATTCCTCCATCCTCGTCTCAATCACGGAACTAAAAAAAGACATTACTACCTAGCTTGAATCTGTCACAACGATGATCTGCGCCAAGCTGCATATCCCTGTAGATATTCCCTTATATGACCCACCTTTCCATACCGAAGGTGAAACGTCCTCTCATTCCCAGAATTTTTAGCCCCATCACTTTCCTCTCATTCTTCTCATACCGAAGGTGACTCCGTCGGCGCTATCAACGTTCGCTGGCAGCGGAGAAACACCGCATCAAGTGAATGATGATAAATAAAAGGCATGGTGCCAGTGAATTCTTTACTCAACTCTTGTCAAAAGGAGGTGTGGGTCATGGTTAAAGGGAACGAAGGTGTAATAAAGGTTGAAACCCCACAAGAAGGCCCTGATTCACCAACCGAGGGAATTTCAAACGCAAGGATAGAAGAGACTCTGATAAAAACAAAACTAGTTAAGTTCTTAACTAGATTTTGCATCAGCTAAGCCCATGGAAGGAACAAAGATTTTTCTTTCGCCCAGTAAGTCACCATTTGTTGAGCACTCAACACACCGTAAAATCCTTATGAAATTTTATCACTTTTTGGGTACCACTTGATTTCTTCACTGTCTAAATCGGTTTCACTTTGGGAAATGGTTTATCTTTGTGTCGTTTTCATGATTCTTATCATCAAGTCAGGTTTGTTTTAACTTGTGAAACCTCATGTCTAAAAGAACTTGACACTTGAATTAAGAATCGACAGCTAACACTGCACCTAATGCGCTTATATTCGACATCGAAAAAATTCAAGCAAGACAAAGGAACCACATTTACAACAGTCATCGAGCGTCGATCCCCATCAACATCGGTAGAAGGAGGATTTGGTTTGTGTAAGATATTCGCACGAAGTTTCAAGAGATAACTGATCCCCTTCAACATCGGAAAACTACGAGAAGGATAGACATTGACAAAGTCGTAAAGAAATCACCAATTGCCGATGACCGATGCATTTCATCGAGGTCGGAAAAATTTAGAAAGGTTAAAACCATCCTTTTTTTCTGCGACAAGCATATCGTCGATCGCCGATCCCCGATGCGTTTTCGACATCGGGAATTTTTTGAGAGAGTCGATCCAAGAGAAATTGGGTAGGTCTATCGTTGATCGTCGATCCTTGATGCTTTTAGGCATCAACAATATGGGATTGGGTTTTAGAACGTATAGCTTAAATAAACTCTCGATTCCGATTAAAACGAGCAAACGAAGTCATCGGTCTCGAATGCCACGTGTATTTACCATGTAAGGGGGTCGTACGGCCTAGTTTTGCATGAAATCATATTAAGGTTCCCTGGGTCCTAGTCATGCGTCCTACTCATCTTTTCCACGTCAGATCTGTACGACAATATCGATCGGTGTCGAAGATTTTGCAAGAATATATCAACGAAAATTGTTTGAAGCACAATCCCGACCCCCGACCCACCAATTGGACTAGCAAAACGATGGGATGTTGTGGCATAAGATATGATCGGATTTGGACATTTAATAGACCAGTTAATGCTTCATCCTGCATTTGTTTCTACCTCCTGCGTCGATTGAACAACAACAATTTGAAATCGCCGATAGGCCACATTACCACCTGTGCCTGCATTGTCAATCTGCGATAAATTTAATTTTAAACATATTTGAAGGTCTGACGGTAGATTTAATGAAATCACACTCATAACCCAAATTGAATGGCTGATGCGACAAGGTAAGTTCATCACTGTTTAAATCTCTAGAACAGTTCCTAACAAATTCATTCTATGCACAAGTTTGAGTTCCAGAGCATCCGAAGGATCAAAGAAAGCGTCTTGAGACTGTACTAACCCTCATATTATCAAAACTAGGTTAAAAACACTACAGAGGTATGTATGCAATTTTTTCAATTTGTTGGTCGTAATTTATATATATGTATCTAATTTTCTTGAACAGTCTCTAAACTATGTTTTAGCTAAAAGTAAGATGTCGCCAGGAAAGCCAACCACTAGACGCTCGCCGAGGGAACCCAAGCTAAAAGAAGCTGAAATAGGAGAAGGTTCTTCTTCATGGACCGCGACACTGTTGGAGTACACTCCCAGGGCAGAGCCTGTCATTAAAACATCAACAAAGAAATCTTTTGTCCAGCCTCTAGCCTTTGATGATACAGAAGCAAGTACCAGATCCAAAGTAATGCTCCCACAGTGGGGGCACCTCTTCAACAGAATTAGCCAAGAAGAATACCCGGAGTATATCCCACACAACGACATAGACGTAAGGGTGATCGATGACCAGGTGTTCCTGAACATCCGACGGTCATATCTACACATGGTGGCCAACAAAACCCCAGTTTTCCCTTGCATAGAGGTTCTGAAATGCCTAATCGACCATACAGATAGGCATAAGTGCTTGATCAACGATGAGAATGGTGGGTGTGTCGAATTTTTCCTCCCAACAAAAGTCCATAAATACTATAATCTCAGAGACCGAGAGGAATGAATAAACAAGGACTTCATGGTGAAGTTCTATGAATTCCATGACACCAGCCAGTTGATGGAATCATGGTGGAAGGAGGAAAAGAAGTTCACTAACCTGAGCAATGGATGCTATGGGACGATTAACCTGAGGGAGCCATACATCTATTTTATGGCTCTCATTTGCCGAATATATGGAGAAAATGACTGCTCCAATTTTTTTTGAAGCATGGATGCCTTTGGTGTACATAGTGGCGATCTTCGCGAGCAACTTCAACTGGGGAACAATAATTTCTAAACAATTGAGCATCTGTGTACAACATGCTCAGACGTCGAAAGAAGGGAAATAACCCACTTTCTACATGGCCTTGTACCTGTTCGATGTCATCTACGCAAGGAATGTATTCGCCGACATGAATTTAAGTTGGTATGTTGCTGAGCTCTCGGTCCACATCTACTTCAACATACTATGGGAGAATAGGTAAAAAATATCTTACGCACTCATATGCGATGAATTCATCACCTACATTCATTTTATTATTTTTAAGAAGGAATGCCCAAGATTATCCGCAGCAGCCAAGAAAATGGTAGCAAAGGTAGGTCATTGGTATTTAGGTGAATGCTCAACCTACATCAGGTTGTTCGGGGCCACTATAACACCACATCTCCTACCTTCTCATGTCCCATACTGGCTCGTTGTGGGAGAAATCTACTATCAGACTATCTTGCAGGGCTATAACGCCACATTAGTCAAGGACAAGAATCAAGATTTCATACCCTATGGTTTCCATGTGGGGTTCTATCTGGTAAAGGATATTGCTCAAGCCAAATAAGAAGGGTTGAGCCAACTTGAATTCAGATTCCCGACAGGCCGATTCTCCAAGTGCGACCCTAAAGGCCTAGTCCTCCAACATGCTTCACAGGTATCATCATGTTGGTCATATGCTCATGATAAGTTTGAGGACAAAATTTTCATGGAGTGCGCCCAAAACTAGGACGAGGTGGTACATAGAATGACCAACCCAAATATGACCAAGTTCAAGGCCATGAGCATGGATGAACAGGTGGAAACAATAGAGCAGTCGGCTCAAGAGGCCCTTAGATCCAGAAAAGAAATCAAAGCGACAAAGACGACAGAGGCACAAAGAAGGGGATTACTCTTGCTAGAAGGGGCATGAAGAATCATTGATTAATTGAAAAATGACCCTAATATGATAGAAATGACTAGGATTCCCGTTGATGACCCAATCAAAATCCGAGGAGAACTAAGTGGCCTAGAGCTAATGCAACTTGAAGAAATCACCAGGTAAGAAAACCCTGAAGTTCCACCACCACAGATCAGAACACCAGGGGAAATTTCAACCCAGCTCGAGATAGAGAGGAAGTCAGGGAGACCAAGTGTACCAAATCCCTTGTTCGATTTGATAACCATCTATGATGATGAGTATAGTTCAAAGGTGTCCTTGGTGACTCCAGTGTAGATTACAGAGGAGAAATAACCTGAGAGAGAATATACCTAGGGTCCTGAAGCTTGCATGGACCTAGGGTCCCTAAGCTTGCATGGGGTATAAAGTGCCTTAAACGTTGAGCCACTCGACATACTGGGAACCCCAACGGACAACTCGAGGGATGAGCTAGGATCAAGCAGAAAGGAAGAAGAAATTCCATAATAGGAAATCTACAATTCAACAGTCGATTATTAAGTAAGTACCAAACTTTCCCCTGGTTCCTCATTTTTGGTCGATACCTTACTAGCAGATGAGAAACAATCGGAAGTCGAGCCATCGAGACATATAGCAAAGGTTCAGGAACCCAGCCTAGAACAAATATACATAGTCGAGAGCCTGGCAAATACTCTAACTTGGGGAGAAAAAAAAATCCTCGAACATGTTGACGAGGTCACCGATATACAAGAAATTTCCTATGACTGAAAGAGGAAATACATCATGAAGAGAACCACTAAGAAGAGGAGGCTTACATTGGACAATTTGATCCTCATCACCACAGAGGAAAAATTGATCAGCACAGAGCATGCCAAGACGTGTAGGGATGGCTATCACAGATGCCACCCTAGATAGAGCAAGAAAATATGAAGAGGAGTTGGCCAGTGTGCTAAAGGAGTTGGAGCATCCGCGCCATTTGGAAAAATACTACTAGGACTCCACACAAGCCACGATGTTTTTGAGAAGTGAGTTCTAAGGCGCCTATGAAAAATTCATGAATGAGCGTCACCTTTTCACTGCAGGGATATCCAACTTTTTAGAAGACACTTTTATGGCACTAGCAACCTGCAAAGATGTGGAAATATGGTACAAGAAGGCCCACCAAGAAGTTGAGAGATTTGATTACATCAACATGGTTCAAAAGGGCCAAAGCGTTGAAGAGCACGACATTCAGGTGCTAAGGGACATAAACATAGATCGGATAAGGAAGGTGGCCAAATACTGGGTGAAAATGGCCCAAGAACCTCAACGGGAGATTCAAGAAAAATGGGTCGATTGCGAAAGGATTTGGGTCAAGATTAATTGGGAGATGAAAGACATCGGTCTCCCAGAATTCGGCTCACCTGAGGACTTTGTCGATTTTCATGACATAGTCAAACAACATGCATAATAAGACTCAACATGGACTACAGAGATAGCAAAGGTGGCGAGCATGGTGCCAGGTCAACTACAACAGTTCATGGAGCACCCGATCAAGGCTCAAACAATATTACAATAGTTAAGTGTCAAAATAGTTAAGTATTGGGCATGGGAAGTAGAAGTAAAATAAATCCTTTCGTCCATGATGGACCAACACAGATTCCTGTATGCCAACACATGCAAGGAAATCTTCGTCAAATGATCAAAGTATGAGAAGAGCTATCCACTTCAGTGAAACCATTTGATGACTCTTAGAAGACAGAGAGATGGAAGTGCCATGTGGCGATGTTTTTTTTACTTAGCTTACACTTTTGATAGTTATTTTTAGTTAATGAATTGTTATAAATAAGAGGATCGACCTTCTAGAAAAGGGTCGATGGTTTTGGCAAAGACCCTCATTTTTGGAATTGTAAAGAACTATTTCCAAACTACCTTAATTGAGAAGTATTTTTTAGGATCAGAGACAAACTTTTGTTTTTCATCAAAGGCATGTGTGATTGGATCCAAGGGGGAATTACTTCCAACTTTATCTCATGAATAGATGTTGTAATGAGTAAGAGTTTCTGAATCTATTGATAAGTTAGTTGATTCAATATTTTGTGTATTTCTTGTTCTTAATGATGGAAACCAAATCGTTGTGTTAGTATGTGAATAGTGATTAGAGCTAAGGAAACTATTTTTATTTCCATCATTTTATTGCATGTGTGTTTTCTTTCGATAAGTGTATCTCAGTCAATAATTGAAATACCAACAAGTTGATATATTAGTACTAGGCTTGTCACAGGTGTGAAAATAGTTTCCTGCATGCTTGAGCACAAGGGTTATCTCAAGCTCACCCTTCTTCAGTATTTAAGATCCCACCCTTTTACCAGCTGGTTTATACCATCACACATATTTTTATCAGACCCATCTAATAAAAGAAAATACAAAAAGAGAACGTTTAAACTGAAGGAGGAACTTTCACAAGAAGATATATTGTCAATCAGTACGTAAATCCCATCGATTATTTGGTCGGATCAAAAGATATGGAGAACCATTCCACTATCAAACGTTGTAGAGTATAATTGGGCCTCGGTGATGGGTTTGGTTCCTATTGTTGAGTTAAAGGGATTTAGGACCCCTCAACAGGGAGCTCGACTGAGGAAATTAACAACACGATTTGTGCTCCCTATCTTATACTTGATGTTGAGATGGAACTGATGTAGGTAGGTGGACCACTTCTAATGGTCATCGTTCTGAAACTTCTCTTGTTTTTGTATGAATTGTAGAGGCTTGTGATCAGTGTGGATGATTGTCTCCTTTCCCAGAATGTAATGTTTCCATTGATGGCAGGCATGTACAATGGAATACATTTCCTTGTCATAGGTGGAGTATTTTTGGACAGTATTTGAGAGTGTCTCACTATGGCATGATACCGGATGACCATGCTAAGTGAGAACTACACCTACAACATAGTCGAATGCATCCGTCTCAATCTCAAATGATTGTTGCAGATCGAGCAAGGAGAGTACTAGAGCTGAGAACAAGTGATGCTTCATATCATCAAATGCTCGTTGTTGTGCCTTCCCCCATGTGAACGTTTCCCTTCCATCGCCCTTGGTCACTTGGCTGAGGGCCCATGCAATATGGGATAATCCCAACATGAATCGTCGATAGAAGTTGGCAAGTCCCAAGAAGCTCCGAAGCTTAGTTAGTGTGGTCGGGGATGGGTAGTCACAGATGAATTGGATCTTAGATGGATCCACATGTACCCCATGCTCATCAACAATTTAGCCCAATTATTGGACCCTGTTCATGCCAAAGGAGAAATTTTCCAAGTTGGCATATAGCTTATGTTGTTGTAGAGTGCTCAAAACCTATTATCCAAATATACCACCACATAGGAGTTGGTGAAGAGTCTCAATACATCATCCATCAACCTTATGAAAGTGGCTGGTTCATTTGTTAAGCCAAAGGGAATGGCCAACCATTCGAGGAGACCTTATTTAGATTTGAAATTTGTCTTCCACACATCATTTGGTTCAATGGGAACCTAGTGGTAGCCAGAATTTAGGTCAATCTTGCTGAAGAAATTTTCCCCCTTGAGCTTGTCAAGAAGGTCATCAATTCGGGGAATTGGATACCGGTTCCTGAATGTGATTTTGTTTAATTCTATGTAATTAATGCAGAGCCGCCAGGCCCCATATTTCTTATGCACTAGTACAATTGGGATTCCTCAAGGGGAAGAGTTGGTTCTAATGTGGCCCTTGTGAATCATCTATTGGATCTGACACTCGATTTCCTCATTTTCCATCAGTGAGCGACGATAGAATGGTCCATTAGGCAGAGGTGCACCAAGGGTTAGATCAATTGGATGCTTGAAATGGAAATGCATCTATACCCTGGTGGGTGAGGAGAAAATATCTTTGTACTCTTCCATGATCATGTCCACTTGCTTTTGCTGCAAAGAGAGGCTCTGTGTAGAGGCCACAGATGTGGTGGTGACCTTCATCTTATTATGAGCACAAGTCACAAAGAATATGAACTTCTCGGTCTGTGAAATGACCTTACTACATTGCTTAGCAGAGATTAAAGAAATCGCGGTAGGCGGAACTACCTTTGGTATCCTGTACAATTGTCTATCAAAGTAATAATAAAACTGCAGGGTCTAGCCTCATACGCAACATGTCGATTCTACAAATATGGTTGTCCTAAAATAACATCACAAACTTCAAGGGGAGAAATATCACACAATACCTCATATTTGAAGGGCTTGATGTCGTAGGGAAGACAACACTGTTGGTTGCCATGGAGATCTCTTCCCTGGTGAAGCCAACCGATGGTGTAGGGATGCGGGTGTGGTATCATTGGTAGGTTCAACAACTTGACAACCTCTGTTGAGATCAGGTTCTTCTGATTGCCTCTATCAACAATGGAATGAAGTGGATCCCTCTTTACCCACATCTGTGAATGAAAGAGGCATTCCCATTCCTCTGGTTCTTCTTGTTTGCTTGGTTGGACTTTGGTGGTAGTGACTGTGGCACTGGGTTCGACATCGATAATCTAATTCCCTCCTTATGGATTTGATTGAGAGTAAAAATATTCCTCTGACTCAGAATCTTTCAGCTCGACCACTAGTGATTTCTTGGAGCGACATTCTTTCGTGTTGTGCCAATGGATTTTATGGTATTCACACCATTTTCTCATGTCCTTCTTCAACTTCTCATTACCCTTCTTGTGTTGTGTCTTGGACTGGTTGTCCTAAGAATGTCCATCTTTTCTATGTCCCTTTTTTTGTGGGTTGGGATCGCCTTTGCCATGCTTTGGCTGTGAGGAGTTTGTAGATCCAAACTCTCACCTCTTCTACTTAAATTTCTTCTCAATCTTGACAACATATCTATAAGCCGTACCCAATGATGCAATGTCCAGAAACTCCATTTCTGGTTGAATGTATCTATGCAGACAGTCGCAGTATTTGAGCACTAGATGTTGTTCAGAGTCTTTGATACCCAATTTGGTGCGCAAGGTATGGAAGATATCAGTGAAATATGGTATTGTTTGGTCCCTTTCTTGAAACAGGGTGGTCCATCTTGCGTACTAGTCCTCATAGCTTCCAACGTGATAGTAATTTTCTTTAATGACATCCCTGAAGTAATCCCACGTGGGGGCGACCACAAATATTGCAAATTCCTCTATGGCCCTTTTCTCAGAGTAAGTATCCCACCAATCCTTAACACGTGGGACGATCTTGAGGAGTGGAAAAGTAATATTTTCCCTATCGAAAAAATTGTGAACCGAAAAATACCTTTCGATCATATTCAACCATTTATATACAACATTCACATATATTAGTCCTTTGAATAATGGAATATCAAAATTTACCTATACCTTAAAGGGAACCGTTGCATGGTCACTTGATGAAGATGCATCTCATGTGGGAAACCGTCGAAGGATCTGTGCAAAGTTGTCCATCATTTCATTCTTTGTCGCGTATGGGCTTCTTTGAGCAGCATTTTAAAAGTATCCCCTGCTCCATCATCTTTCTTTTCGTCCCCCATGGGTTTTTGTCGGGCTTAGTGTGACTGATATGGCAAAGGATCGACTGGTTCGAGTCCCAACTTCTTGTACCTAGATATTGTCATGGACATCCACGAAGAAAAATAAATAAAGAGCAGGACACTCTGATACCACTGATCTGGATTTATGAGTGGAATGAAATGAATAAAAAAATGAATACAATAACACAGAGATACGGAGAACAACAACATATATCCAGTGAACAACAACTTATATTGAATAAATAAAATAGGTTGAAACTGAAACAACTTTCTCAAATGGTGGTAGCTATCTCTGAGAAGAGATGTGGCTTCTACATGCATCCATTTGAGCAAAATGATTCCAATGAGGCCCCAGAGGCCTTTTTAACATAACTCATGAATGAAAAAACCCTAGACATCTAAAAACCTAACCCTATGAGATGAAACACCAAAAGTTATGTGGGCCCTGTTATCTCCCAAATAAACTTTTTATTATTTGAAGTCTTAGGTAATAGGTTGAGTCTTTCTTTTGCCTTAATAATCGAATAAGTGGGTCCCTCTTTTGATTCCCCTAGGAAGAAGACTACTATACCTCTTTCTGATTCCCCAGCTGAAGCACTACAGTCTTCCCAAGCACCTGTTTCTTAAAATCCACCACCTGTTATAACTTCTAAGAGGAATAAAGGGAAGGGTAATGCCAAAGAGGTCATCACTGAAGAAGAACCTGAGAATCCTATCGAACTTCCTCCAGTAGAAATTGACGATCATGTACAAATTGTTCCAGTCAAGATTGGTCCACCGGTTTTGAGTAGATCATCCTGAAGGAAGCTCGAGTTGATTGAAGAACCTTAGGAGAAAATTGTTGTTGAGAAACAATCAAAAATCCCTATTGAACCTTCACCTATGGAGGTTGATGATGACATCCAGATCATTGAATTTAAAACATGAGTACCTTCCCCTAGAAGGTCATCCAGGAACAAGCTTACTATAGTTGAGCAGTCTCATCAAGAAATTGAACTCACCAAGAACCAAGCTACCCAATTTGAAGGTATCCCATATGGAAAAAGAAGCACTTAAGGCCATTTTCTAGTTAAAGGAATCACCTTCTAAACCTCTGCAACTATCTCCTGAAGTCATGTCATCCAAGAAAGGATAATTTACTTGCAGCCTAGGTATAAATCAAAACCCTCAAGAAGAAAAATCAAGTATTGAAGCAAAATAATGCCACTTTGAGTAGCCACCTTGCTACTCAAATGGGTGAGTTGGATGAAGACATATACTTGGAAAAGAGTACGCTGAGTAAGAAAAACCTGACCATTTTTCTAAAAGAGACCACTTCACCAAGTTCTTCTAAGAAAGATGATTGATGAACAAAGGTGCTTTGCAAATTTTGTTGAATGATGATGAACATGTTATACTTTAGATATCTACTGCTCATATTGTTAAGAACCAAAGACCTGAATACAAAATATCACAATAGATCCAAAGATATTTGAATACAATCACCACACAAGATATATGAAACAATATAGAAAACCACACTTTATTATATCAAACCCTTGAGGTAGTGCAACACCATACAATGGATCCTATTATGGAAGGGATCCTCTCCTGTTCACTTTCCTCTACGAGGGGGATTCCTCCTAATGAGCTACCCCTCCAAATACAATACTTCTCTTCATATCCCATTACATTGTTTGAACCGCTTTATATAGTGCTACCATCACCTAAGAACATTCTAGAGGAGGAATCTTCTAGAAGTAGAAACTTCTAAGAAGTACTCTTACATTTATTATATCGAACCACCATAGTGGGCCTTATTTAATAATATAGCGGACCTAGTCCACCTTACATTGAATGGCCTCCACTATTATCACTATGGGCCCTCTACCCCCCCCCTTCCCCACTACCTCTCTAGCTACCTTACATTCCACCCCCCTTATGAAAGCGTTGTCCTCAACGTTTGATGTACAACTATATACCAGGGTCCCATGATAAATGTGGACCATAGTGATGAAGTAGACTAGAGAACCAGGGTCCCATTGAGAAATCAAATCCACCATGTTGAAGTAATCCAACTGCCATTGTAAACTAGGGTCCCATGTCCAAGTGTTCATGTGAACTCCACACGGAAGATATTGACACCCAATAACCAACTAAAAATGATGCTCCCAATACTGACACCTATCATGTGGATCCAAATAAGAATATCCACCCACATAGTGGGAAAGGGTCAAAGTTGAATCTGGAAGGAACAATATCATTGTATAATATGTAGGCTGGATGCTGGTAATCATAACTAGATCCTGATGTGATACATTTATTTTCTCTATAGAAGGTGGAGTAGAGTCATCAAATAAAATATGGAAGTGGTTGTCATCCTAGAAATGACAACTATCCATATACCAATCATCACAATTGACCTCAAAATCATACCAAACATATATTTCTTGATTATATTCATTCCTGAGGTCCTCCATAAGAAATCTGTCCTGCATGCTATCGATTGAATCTTGAATACTACAAAAACTATCATTGAGGTCGTCTGTGAGGCCATCTACAAAGTCATCAAATCCATCATCCAATGTGTCAAACAATTGGGCTTTGAATGTTTCAGTGATCTGTAGAATTTATTTGAGGGTTTGAGAAGAAATAGTCATATGAGAACCCTATGAAAATTTATGAACTCTGCAGTCCTGCTGCTATCACGAAAAACGCCAAAAAATAGAACAATAAATTACGACAGAAAATTGCGGCTTTTTCCGGAAAAACCTTGAAAAACTGTTGAATTTAAAATGCTCATAACTTCACTTATCGGCCTCCGTTTGGGCTGATTGTTTTTTTGAAATTGGGTATTTTTCTGAGAGGAATTCAAATACCCAATGTTTTTTCCAAATTCAGCTCGTAAAGCTTCAGATATGAACCTGAAGTGCGCCGCCCTCTTTTTCTTCCCTAGAAAAATTCTGCAAAAAGAGCAAAAAAATCTTCCCTTCTTTGGCCAAGGAAAGTGCTCTGATACCAATTATTAAGAACCAAATACCTGAATACAAAATATCACAATAGATCCAAAGATATTTGAATACAATCACCACACAAGATATATGAAACAATATAGAAAACCACGCTTTATTATATCAAACCCTTGAGGTAGGGAAACACCATACAATGGATCCTATTATGGAAGGGATCCTCTCCTATTCACTTGCCTCTTTGATAGGTATGATAGGTATGAATGTGATAAGGGTGAAGAGATAAATCAAATGGAATAGGTCTCAAATAATGGTGCAACAAAATCCATATTTTTTAATTTTTTTTTTACACCTCCGGAGTTATATTCTGGTTTGAAGAATATTGCAGTGATGAAATGCCCAAATTCTTAATCAGGAATAAATGTGTAGTGATATGGCAACTCGAAAAAACTTGTGCTGCAATAGATCTTGTCTGCTTTGTTTTTTTTTTCCGTCCCCAAAGGTTAGGTATTTAAGGGTTCTACAGACAAGGGTTTGCTCTGTGATATAGCTCTCTGATATACGTGCGGGGTCCAACAATAGTACTCGACCCAATATATCAGGGCACCAACTAAGGACGCTATACTGTGCCCTTATCCGTACTACCCAACCACCCAGGTACTAGAGAGTATCTTCCCGATTGTTGTTCTCGGTGACACTATAGCAGTCAGGAGGCCGGTCGGTTTATCTAAAGAGGGCTTCAGTAAATCTAGGCCGATCTGTATACATGTGATGTCTGATGCGCTACCACTCGAAGGGGTACCAACAGGGGTTACAAGGGTGGCCAACAGATGTGCGCTTAAGTACCACTTGCATTTCCTGTGTGTATGAATCTGCGACCATGGTTTTATGCACATAACGATAGATCTCTGTAGCTTAAAGACGCCAGAATACGTCTCTACCCTGAAAAAATTTACCCACAATTTTCTTCCGAGGAAAGTTCTCTGATACCACTTGTAATATTCTAGATAAAAAAAATATGCAGAACAAAAATAAAATGCTAGAAATGGCAGATGAACAACAATATAACTAGAACAACACCAGAATAATACTGAAATGATAACAAAATAACACTAAAAAGAGCACTTGCATTACTGAGAGCAATGTTCACTTGCCTCTTCGAGGGGGCTTCCTCCTAATGAGCTACCGCTCCAAATACATTACTTCTCTTCATATCCCATTACATTGATTGAACCCCTTTAAATAGTGCTACCATCACCTAAGAACATTCTA
>SNQJ01S0051755.1:46061-58166 GCA_010110895.2 Picea sitchensis
CCATAATTAGTAACCACTAGCTATACGCTAGAACCTCCACCATAAATAGTATAACTGTCTGCTGATTTAATAGCCATTCCGCCATTCTAGCGATCGTCGGCCATTTTAGCTGTCACCCATCAAATTTAGTAAAGTCCGCCAAAAAATTGTTAAAATTGTGTGTTAAAAGAGGATTCCATGGGATTTAGTCCTGGGACCTCCGCTAACTAAGAACCTAAACTTAGCCTCCATAACCAATGCGCCCAACTTCATCATCAATGCACAATCGTCCGCAAAATTGTATAAGAAGGGTGTTCGGCCATAGTTCGAAGCAGAGCACGAGAGGAGAACTGATCGTGCCCATACAAACTTTGTACGGATTGGGGCATGCTTTTCGATATTTCTCAGTCATTAATTGCAGGAGCAGTGGCACGCAAACTGAGGCAATACTTCTCTTAGGCCAAAAAGTCTCTGACTCGAATCAAGGTGTGGAGATAGTAATTTTTAGGTAAAACAATGCCACAAACGCAGTGGTGGTGTTAGTTTTCTGATCTGAGCAAAGATTCTATATCTTAACTCCAGAATGAGATATACTTATGTATTTTTCCCAATTCTTTTGTGGAGTTAATAAAAATACCTACCCATTTGAGAGCAGGACCCAAAGACGTACTCCACCAGGGATGAACTCCGTTATCAAGTTCTTTGTGTTCATATTGCATTCTTATGTCCCTTTCCTTTTGATATCTTCCTTCTTTATGGTGTACTTTATTTTATGCTCATTTAATATGATTCTTTAATAAGTCACCTGACGAAAAGATCCCGGATCATGTTGGTATCAGAGAAGTTGTCTTTGACTTGAATTGTTGAGTATGAATTATTACTAGGGCCAAGAATAAGAAATGTGAAGGAACTCTTAAGACTTTCAATCCGAAATTGGTCGTGAATCTCGAAGAAATAAGATGGCAGAAGAGGACAAGAGTGATGAACAAGAGAAAAACTTTCACATGGTCTTTTATCGCATGTCAGAAATGGTCGAACGAATGTATGGAAATATTTGTTCCTTACACTTGTGGCCATAAAAAGCTTTGTGAACATCTTGAACATGTTTCCCACTGTTCTTCTCTTCTTTCAGTATGTTGGGGTTCACTTTGGGTTACCCACGTCCATTGTCTCGGATCGAGATACTCGATTCCTTGGGGATTTTTGGACTAACTTGTGGAGAATGATGGACACCAAATTGAAGAGGATCACTCCTTTTCATCCACAGACCGACGGACAGACAGAGGTGGTAAACAAAACAATGGTACTTTTTCTTCAAGGATACTACAACAAGCATTCTCAGTTATGGGATGAACTTATACCCTATGTACAACATTCTTATAACTGAGCTTTACATTCATCCACTCAGAGTTCATGTAATATACAAGATATAAAAAGTATGCAGAACAAAAATAAAATGCTAGATATGGCAGAATAACAACAATATAACCAGAACAATCACCACAATAGCACTGAAATGATATAAGAATAACAACATAAATAGCACTTTGATTCTGAAAGCAATGTTCATGGGCCTCTTCGAGGGGGCAACCTCCAGTTGAGAAAAGCTCTTTTACAATAATATCCAAACTAGGGTTCTCATACCCTCGACTCCTATTTATACTAAATATGTCTATCAAAAGAAGCATCTAGAGGAAGATCCTTCTAGAAGCGAAAGATTCCATTAGGTCTTCTTACATTCGACTTATTCTATTTTATTGAAAGGTCTTATTAATATTGACCTTTATTACATCCGGATATATTGTTCTACCTATGTGCGGGTTAGGACCCTAACGGTTCACCTTTTGAGACATGTTTTGGGTACCTACCAAAGGTTCCTTTGGACTTGATGTATGGAAGAGATGCCGATGCGAATGAAGAACGAACAGAGGACAGAGCCCGCAAGTTCATCCATAGGATTCAACAGATACACCGGGCAGTTAGGGAATAGTTGGAGAAGATTCAAGCATAGTATAAAGATCGACATGATAAGCACAGGCTTGATCATCAGTTCCAGGTTGGAGACTAGGTATGGCTTCACATCAGCAAGGAACGATTGAAGGGTGAAGGCAAGAAAATCAAGCCAATCCAATATGGACCCTTCACTATCTTGGAGAAAATCGACACTAATGCTTTTCGTTTATATCTTCCACCTTATATGCAGATTTACTCAGTTGTTAACGTAGAGAACTTGAAACTTTTTGAGCCTCCTATGATCATGGATCAGGATGAGGAAGTCTCAATACCTTCAGTTGATGAGTTTGCACCTAAGTAATTGGATGAGTTGCGAGAAGATATCATCCTGGACAGAAGGACGAGGACTTCACTCATGGGTGATGTTGATTATCTTCGAGTAGGCTTAAAGAGCGCATATCCAAGAAAGTCAAAGTGGATTGAGAAGGACAAAGTGACATGACTCTTCCCTCACTTACTAGTTGATTAATGAAAGATTTTGGTGGTCCAACAAGCTCTCCGTGGGAAGGCGTGATCCAAAAATGATCCAGAGAAGGCTAAAAAAAAATTAGAACTTACAGAGGCAACTTAGAACAATTAGAATGGATTCAACAGACAGAGAAAGGGAAAACATTCAAACTTCCCAAAACTCAGTGAAAATGGTGTGATCGCGAAGATCGCGTGGCAAGATTTCTAACGACGCAAACGACTCGTCAAACAGAGTTATGGATCAAAATATATAAGAGGTCAAAGTTTTGGTCAACCTAGCCCAGTCAGCAAGGAAGAGTCAACATTCGTACTGTTGATGTCAACATCAGTATAGATGACGTCATCATTCATACAACCAACGTGGAAAGCGAAGAGGGTGACAGGTGTCATGATTACGTCAGCATGCCACATGGAAGCAACAGACACTACCACATGTCACTCAAATTTGGAATTTTTAGGGCGCCATGTGGACCAGTAAAAAAGTGCCACATGGCACCCCCAGGTGATGCCACATGGCACCAACCAGAAGGTGCCATGTGTCTCGAGGTGACATCAACACACTGGTGGGAAAATCAGCAGATGCCATGTGGTCCAATAGGAAGGTGCCACATGGCACCCCCGAAATGCACAAGGAGGCTTCGTGATTAAATTTATATATATATATATATATATATATATATATATATAAAGAGAACTACGCCAAATATCGCGACAGTTACGCCACATGTGGCATCTCCGCCATAATTAGTAACCACTAGCTATACGCCAGAACCTACACTAGAAATAGTATAACTTTCCGCTGATTTAATAGCCATTCCGCCATTCTAGCAGTCGCCTGCCATTTTAGCTACCGCCCGTCAAATTTAGTAAAGTCCGCCAACAATTTGTTAAAACTATGTGTTAAAAGAGGATTCCACAGGATTTGATCCCAGGACCTCCACTAACTAAGCGCCTAAACTTAGCGTCCATAACCAATGTGCCCCACTTCCTCATCAATGCACAATTGCCCGCAAAATTGTATAAGAAGGGTGTTCAACCAGAGTTCGGAACAGAGCACGAGAGGAGAACCGAGCGTGCCCGTATGGAATTTTTATGGACTGGGGCATGATTTTCAATATTTCTCAGTCATTAATTGCAGGAGCAGTGGCATGCAAACCAAGGAGAGATTTCTCTTGGGCCAAAAAGTGTCTGACTCGGATCGAGGCGTGGAGACAACCATTTTTAGGTAAAATGACACCACGAATGCAATGGTGGTGTTATTTTTCTTATATGAGCAAAGCTTCTGTAGATTAACTCAAGAATGAGGTATACTTATGTATTTTGCCCAATTTGTTTGTGGAGTTAATAAAAAGACCTACCCATTTGAGAGCAAGACCCGAAGACGTAGTCCACCAGGGATGAACTCCGTTATCAAGTTCTTTGTGTTCATATTGCATTCTTATGTCCATTTCCTTTTGAGCTTTTCCTTCTTTATGGTGTACTTTAGTTTATGCTCATTTAATATGATTCTTTAATAAGTCACCTGACGAAAAGATCCCAGATAAGAATATATCAAGATGAGTTGTTTATGTGCATTTTATGTCATTTGATATTTTCCTAGAGGAAGATGATTGAAGTTGAGAATTTCAATAATTAGAATAATTAGATTAGGAGTAGTTTAATCTTGTACGAAAGGGACTCCATTTTCAGGCAAAAAATGAAGTTGAATCCAGGCAACATTTTAGGGATAGCTTGAGTTCCATATGATCCAAATTCCACGTGTCACAAAAATTTGCTAGGAAGGGTTTTGCCTCATTTTAAACTGACCTAAATGTTTGAAATATTGATCAAAGTTTTGGATTGATGGGATTTTTGACTTGTTGGATGACCAATATAAGATAAAAGAAGATTGCTACAAGATTAGCTTACTCCATTGGAGTAGATTTTTAATGGGATTTTTGACTTGTTGGATGACCAATATAAGATAAAAGAAGATTGCTACGAGATTAGCTTACTCCATTGGAGTAGATTTTTACAAGATTGGGCGCAACGACTRGGCTCGCCGCTAGAGAGATCCAATGATATATTTTTCTTTTTTAGATATCAACAGATGCTCAYGGGRWGCCCCGATGATCGGAGCAGCAAAATATGACCAACATAAGGAGTGTAAGTTKTTTCCATATGATACATTATCTTTACCTCTATGAATATGATGGAGCAAGAGGTGAAGCCCGACATGAGCTATAAGTAGTGAKTTATACAAGTTAATTAGGTTAGAATCGTAACCCTACCAGTATCGAGTTCATTATAAATGTCAAACCATTACCCATATGGCTTGTTGATTACACATAGCTAATTGAGTAAGGAAACTAGAAATTCGGGTTGTTTTCTAAGAAAGCACTCCTGTCACCGACACAATTTACGATCACTGCATCCATAGCAGATGTACATTATAATTTATGTGTTTCAGTGACTTTCGTCGACATTGGCAGGACTCAATAGGTTGAATTTTCACTCGTTTTCCTTGTCAATGAATGCATGGAATCCTATCAATCAACCTAATACTATCTGTCAAATTGTCAATTAGTGAATGCGATTCAATCCGGTCTCTCTAACTAGTAACGACTACCCAACTATGTATCATTCCATGGAACTCGAAAGCTCCAATTCCAATCAATCTTTGTGCGACAATGGAGTTACAACTTTTAGTCCCATATTGCTATGGAGATGTTTACACTGAAGGTGTTTATAAGTAGAGGTTCTATCTCTAATTTTCATGGTATTTCCTTATCCAATTAAGGAAGACCATCTGTTTGACACCTGCCACCGACTACAACCGCCTCTTCCTCGCACTTATTATTTAACCTCGTCCTCGTAGTTATTATTTAACTTTTAATGGTTTTTAATGGTTCTACAAGGAATTTAAGAGTATTGGTAGGCTCTGTAGGCTTCCTACCGTTGTCACCGATCACTGAGTCTGAGCTCTATTGATTTATCCAACAATCACTTAAGCGACCTTGTTCCCAACTCGTTTATCAGTGTCAGTAACAAGGGAAGATTTTCAGGAAATCTAGGGCTCTGCGCTAAATTCGTTCTCGACTCACTTATCAGCGTCGGAAACAAGGGAAGATTTTCAGGAAATACAGGGCTCTGTGCTAAATTCGTCAGTAACGATGATACAATTGAAGTTTTCTCGGCTTCTTCTTATGTTCAGAGGAAATCCCAAAGAATGAAATTGGTAGTCAATTTGATTGCAGGTGCAACAGTATTAATATTCGTCGTTGGACTGGTACTTTTTCAACAAGATGTTTGTCACCGAGCAGAAAGGCTGGAGAAAAAGGAAAATTTGTCATGGAAAATCATAATTTTTCATAATTTGAGCTTGAATGCAGAAGAGATTTCCACTGTTCTATTACTAAAAGAAAAAAGATAATGTAATTCAAAGCAGGGCATCAAGCAAGGTTTATTGCGCTGACCTACCCAACAATGAAACAGTGGCAGTGAAGCACCTCTGAACGACCACCAAGGGGATTAAAAAACAAGCTTTGTAGGCACTCACGGTTATATTATTCCTAGTAAGTCTTTATGCTCTTTTGTCTGGCATATTATGTGCTCCATTTTATTCCTTGATGTTTCCCCCACAATGCTTTATGCTCTTAAGTAATGTGTGTCCTTTCTCTTTGACATTATTGAGATATTCATTTTATTGATATTTCTTGCAAATGGATGAACCTTGAATTGCACCTTGTTTATCTATTTTTCTGGAAAAATATGCATACTCCTTGAAGGTCACAGAGAAGAGTGATGTTCACAGTTTTGGTGTGATTTTGTTGGATCTCGTAGTTGGCAAACAACCCATTGAACTAGAGTTTGGGGAGAACAAGGATATTGTTTATTAGGCTTCACACAAAATCTATGAGAAGGAAGATGCATTTGTGGTTCGCGACTCGAAGATTTCCAAGTCATTTAAGGAAGAAATGATTTGAGCTTTGAGAATTATAGTGTCTTGCACACTAATTGCTAGCTTTGCGGCCTTCTTTGAGAGAAGTTGTGAAACTGTTGCAAGATCTAGATCATTGTAATTGGTATACAACCATGCAGATAGAGGACTCAAATCATGCAAATGTTATAGTTGATATCCCTAGAAGACGAAGGAAATTGTGAACTTTGAAGAAAACCCTCATTGTAAACTACTACTATCTGAATGAGAGTTTTTCCTGGCCCTCTAGATGATGGATGAGACACGTATTTTGCTTGCGGAATGTTCAATTGTTAGCTTAAGAAGGCTACACATGGAATAAATAATGTTTCATAGAATGCATTCTTGGTCATTAATGGACCTGTTCAGTTGAATTGTGAAGGCTAATATCCAACCAATATGAGTAGATTGTTGTTGATCAAAAGTGCACTTTTAAATCTATCATACAATTCCAGCTATCAATCTTATTCTTTCTTTTTCCTTGAGCTTATATATTATTGTACTATAAGATTCCAAAAACACTTATATTTCTTCTTCTATGGGTAGTATTCCTATAACTTTATGTTCCATCCGAATTTGGCAACAAATTGTATGGAGGCAACAATAGCAATAAAATATGACAATTGCAAATTTATTTGAAAGCGTCAAAGCGTCTAGGACTGTTGATGGATCATGGAGGGTTTTCATTTTTCAATCAAATCTATTTTGTCCCTTTGAAGATTAGACCTGTTTGAGAGGCTATTTCAAGGAAAGAAATTGTCACATCCACTTAAGGCTTACACAATTTACAGTGTATCTTATTTTGTGTTTGGCATTTGTTCATTCCTTTTATTATTTATGTTTCTCGAGGGGGTATATTTTCATTGAAAAATCCTACTCACATACATACAGAGAGTTGTTGCAAACATAGTGAAATTTAAATTTGGTAAAGGTGATGAGAGAGTATCTTAAAAGTTAAGAGCAATTTGGGCAGAGAGTTGTTGCAAACATGGTGAAATTTAAATTTGGTAAAGGTGATGAGAGAGTATCTAAAAAGTTAAGAGCAGTTTAGGCCTTTGAGAGTGGAAGACACTTTGGGTGCTAATTTCTAAATCTGTAGGTTGCGATGGCCCGCACCTGTATGACACATTATCTCTGATCTCACGTTTCAATAGTTGACAACTCCATCATCCATCCTCACCTGACTCCAATTATTATCCCCCTCTTCTTCACAATTATTATTTAATTTTAATTTAATGGTTTTATAGGGAATTTAGTATAATTGTTAACCCCCTCGTAGTCTCAATTATTATTTAATTTTAATTTAATGGTTTTATAGAGAATTTAGGCATAAGCTTCTTACCTTATCACCTATCCACCTTGTATTGTCTTCGATGTTGCCTTCCTTGCTTAGGGGTATCCACCTTGTATTGTCTTCGATGTTGCCTTCCTTGCTTAGGGGTATGCTGGTCTTCGATGTTGCCTTCCTTGCTTAGGGGTATGCTGGTTAGTTAGGGGTATGCTAGTTAGTTTGGTATAATGAAATTTTCTTAATTATATTAATAACAATATAATATAGAAAACTTCAAAGTAAACTATAATGAATTCAAAACCATTCTATCAGTGATTCAAGGTGGCGTTAGGTGCCATGGTGAGATTCGGAAAAATATACTTGGAGGAATTTTATGAGTGAAAATGCAATTAGATGTTAACAAACACGTGAGATGAGCTGTTCGTGCGGTGACGTGGGTGAATTGATGTTTTCGGATTGTAATATATATACTTTTCAATGATCGGGACCAGCTGCTCAGGTTTATATATGGAATGAGATGATATTTATACCAAATCTATGTATGTACAATCTGCAGCAGCAACTAGGCCCGTCCTTAACCGGAATGGGAATGGGCTGGGCCATGCTATACAGCAAGTAGTTAGCAGAAACTATCAAACTCCTATTTTTTTTTGGTAAAATGATTCATGTCTATCGTTCCCATCCTTAACCGGACTGGGCTGGGCCATGCTATACGATAAGTAGTTAGCAGAAACTATCAAACTCCTATTTTTTTTTTTAAATGATTATGTCATCATTGATAAATAACCAGTTAAATTATACAGATCACATTTATTACTGCCTTTTCTATACTTAAATAATAAGAGTAAAGGGAGTTTTAAATGGATAGTTCATAAAAAAAACTAATATTTGTTAAGGTTTTGCAAATGAGGTAGTAAGCTAAGTGGGCTTGATTGTGGGGAAAACTTCACAGTTAAGCGTGCTTGAGCCAGAGGTCTCTTGGGATGGGATAGGTGACCACCTGGGAAGTTCTGGTTACAGGGTGTAAGCCAAGCCCCTGAAGTAATGATTGATGCTATGTGATTCATTTTACTGGTTTCAATCCTACTTCTTTACCCACCCTTATAAATATGATGCAATGAGTGTTAAATGAATTATTGAAATCATAAGATTTATTGACATGGATATGGGTCATAGATTAATATTAATGACTTACTCTACTCAGTTAATCCCCCAAAAAAAATCATATTAATGGATTACGATACCATTCCACGCAGCAATTAATGGTCTGCCGTGGGGTTGTTATTGATCTCCATCTTGCGAAACTACTGAGCAAAAAAGCGCATTATAAACAAAATGTAACCAATATTTTAAAGACAATTCGATCGGCGTACAATTCTTACAAGAGAACGATTCTGACAAAATCTCCATTGAGCATATTGGATATGGACTTTAGACGAGATCACAATACATTATTCTGATACTCAAGAAGAACATGTTACAGTAGTAGACATTATTTCACTGCACGCTATAACATTAGCGAGATTCATGCAAGAAAACACTAATTCAACTGAGATGAACCTAGAAATGAAGAGACTAAGTAGAAGAAATTAATATCAGTAGCACTCATAGAGTGTGATATTCACGCAGAGACGGAAATAAACGTCTCCCTCGTACGCATCCGTAGAGACTGTGGCGATTCCTCTTGACATTAAAAAATCTCCAGTGCCTCCCACCACCGATATATCTCTGTGTTTTGTAAGGATTGGGTCCGCTCCACCGAACGTGATGGTGCCTCTGTGGTCTGTCGAGTTCAGAACAAACGTGAATCCAAGCCAGGCGCTGAAAGTGTTCTTCATGTCATAGAAATAGAATCCCTGAGCTCTGCCCACCGGAGGGGAGTGGAAATTGTTGTCCAAAGTGATGGGATCGTCGAACACCGCCATATCTCCAAAGTGGTTGTCTTTTCCAGCAAGAAGTGTGAGGTTAGCCCCATGGGGAGCACCCACAAGCGTAGAAGTAGCGTTCTCGGCATTGAGGCCATTGTAGATAACATCGTGGAAATAGAACACCAGATTCCTACATGGCTTCGGGAGTGGGTACTTCTTCCATCTGTGCCCATCACTAGATTGAAACAACACAGTACTGGACACCACAAGCCAGACAAAACCCAAGTGCACAGCTGAATTATGATTCTTGACTGCCATTGCCAATCTAATAGGCTAAAGTAATGTAGAAGAAGATATGGGATCAATGAATCAATGCAAGGCTAATGGGAAGTGGGGATCAATGAATCAATGCAAGGCTAATGGGAGCAGGGCTCAATTAGCGAGAAAAGCTGCCCGAGTGCAGTGATAGTATTGCCCATACAACTCTCTATATATATACAATCATTCGGTGGACTAGTCCTTTAGTACACGTGCAAATTTGAATAGAAAAATAGCTAACCTTCTACATCGGTTTGAGTAGGTAAGCACTAACTACAGTCGGGGCATGTAGTCAATTTTGACACAAACTCTAGTCATAGCACAATCTACTGATTGACGGGTTAAAGTTGAACGTACTATCCTCGAACCTACATTTTACATTATATTTTATATTCGATCAATAAGAGCTGTCATTTTCCCGATTCGCCAACTGGAAGCAAATTACCAAAAAATGATAGGCTCTCGCTAAATATTATATATTGCGCTCAGAGCGAAAGTTTAGCGTCAATAATTTAACCTCGAGTCAGTAGTAGCATGGAATTTGCAAAGTAGGCTGTAAAATTCCAGTGCTTTTCTTTGTTTACCGCGAGAGTACACACAACTCATTGATTTTCTGGATTTTCTGGTCATCCATGGTCAAGCTCGGATGTAGAGAGCACATTGAATCGTCGCCGCCCATAATTAGGTCGCCGGAAAAATTAGGTCACCGCCCATAATTGAAAAGTGAAGGACACAAAGTGACACTTTCGACGAAAATTAATGAAACACAACTCCCGTCACGGTTGTGGAGCTCGAGTGGGTGGGTGGAGCGAGCAATTTTTTCCATGAATCGTCTTCGAGGATTTGAATATTTTGTGTTTAAGGTCATAGAATGAGGCACCGGGTGCTGCAGATCAAACCAGAAATAATGTCTCCTTGGCATAATATTATAATATAAAAATTCCACAATACATAGAAGAGTAATGTTGATCTTTAGTTTTGAGGGTGGGTTGGCTTTATTAATCAATGTTGTACTGTTATTGTTGTTATTGTTGTTGATAATTGATAAATTGTGAAGCAAAGAGAAATGCAGAGAGAAAAGAATAGAACAATATACTGAAATGTATGAAGAAGAGATTGTTAGAAGAAGTTACAATGCAATGGGAGATGGCTGAGCTAAATAGGCTCAAGCAAGACAAAAATAGAAAGTACAACTGTCCAGTACAGCTGGCAGTGTTATATTATGTTTAACACTCCCTCTTAAACTCAACAATTACAATCATCAGCACTGACTATGCCTAAGTGTTGTCTCTGAAAATCAAAAACTGACTTTCCTAGTGGCTTTGTAAAGATATCAACAAGCTGATCTCGAGAACCACAAAATTGTAGTGCAATATCCTTATTATTGACTAGCTCGCGTATGAAATGAAACCGAGTGTTAATGTGTTTACTTTTCTTGTGAAACACATGGTTCTTGGATAAAGCAATTGCTAATGTATTGTCACAGAAAATGGGAGTTGGATCATTTTCTGTATGTGACATGTCTGTCAATATTCTTCTCAACCACACAGCTTGACAAGATGCTGAGATAACAGCTACATACTCTGTCTCTGCAGAAGATATTGATACAATTGGCTGCTTCTTTGATGTCCATGAAATCAGGTTCGTGCCCAGTTGAAAAACATATCCTGATGTGCTTTTCCTGTCATCTAGGCTGCCTGCAAAGTCACTATCTGTGTAACCAGAGAGCTGATTACTATCAGATTTAGTGTACCATAAACCAAAATTTAGTGTTCCTGCTACATATCTCAAAATTCGTTTTGCCATTTTCCAATGAGAATCTTTGGGTGATTCCATGAATTTGGAAGCAAGGCTGGCTGCATACATAATGTCAGGCCTAGTTGCTGTAAGATACAACAAACTGCCTACTAAACTTTTGTATAAAGTAGAGTCCACAGTAGGACCTTCATCATTCTTGCTCAACTTTGTGCCTAAAGGTATTGGGGTTTCTGCTGGATTGCATCCTTCCATGCGAAATCTTTTGATGATGTCTGCTGCATACTTTTGCTGACAGACAAAAATGCCTTTGGCTGATTGAGTAACCTCAATCCCTAAAAAATATTTCATTATGCCAAGATTTATCATCTCAAACTTAGATTGCATGGCATGTTTGAAATCTGTTAACTCAAGATTTCCTGTGTAGATCATGTCATCAACATATAAACATACAA
>SNQJ01S0051756.1:0-18025 GCA_010110895.2 Picea sitchensis
TCACCAAGCGCGGAATCAAAATTCAAGGCTTATCGGAAACTAAACACATCATATGACATGGAATCAAAATTCAAAGCCATCTGAAAAACATCATAACATGAAAAAACATGTGATGGCTCAACTAAGAACCAGCTCCCATAATATATAGAAAAACATGTGATAGCTAAGAACTAGCTCCCATAATCTGTAAAATGAAATCCAAAGGTGAGCGCGACCCGAGAAACTATGGGAAAAAATCTGTGTAGGATATGCGGGAATGGCGAAGAAAAACAAGACACTAACATATCGAAGAAAGAGCCAAACGCTGCACCGAGGATTGGGAAGCAGCATTCCAAGACCAGGTAGGGGCCACTGCAAGGCTGGTCGAGAAACAGATGCGGGCGAAAAAAAGGGTTGATAAAAGAGAGTCCAATCAGGCAAACAATGGACCCTTAATTTTATGATAAATTTCATATTGTATCCCAGAACTGAGCATCAAAGTTTTCATATTGCTTTTCACTGAACCGGGCATCAAAGTTTCCATATTGCTTTTCACTGATATTTTCTGCCACTTAAGGAACCATTGATAGCTAAAAGTACATGTTTTAGCTTGATCGTGTTTTAATTTGCTGAGTTTACAAGTCATTTTGCAAGTGTAGCTCCACGTTTTTGTCCCATTGGGACTAAGGTCTCGTGGACAGTTTAAAAAAATCTCTATGCCTCCGAAAATCTTATAACAATAGCATACATTGAAATCGAAATCTAGACCGCCCCTAATGACACTATAATACCATAGCAAAATGTCTTTTTAAAACAGAAACCCTAAAAACCTGGAACGCCTTATATCTAGGCTGCCCATAATAAATCTATAAACATAGCAAATGCCAATAAAAAAAACCCTATAATGCATTAAAACTATAAACCGCGCCTAATAAACATATGAATACCATCGTAAAATGCATTTTAAAAAACAAAACCCTAGAATTTACTGAATCTGAGCTGTCCATATTTAACCTATTAACGCTATTTCAAAATGACTCTAAAAATCACAAACCCTAGAAAACACTAAATCTAGACGCTCATGAAAAGCAAAAGTGCTGTGATGTCCTCTCGTTCAAACAATAAGGTGGAAGGGAGAGGAATCCGTCTGACCCAGTAAAGAGAGAAAGCTAGTTTCGGGAGCTGTATTCATCTCTAAGGCAGCGCTGATGTGAATGAGAGCCAAACTTTCAACTCTATTTAAACACCACACGAAAAATTTGCACAAAATATCATGACAAATAAACTGAATGTTGCATCTTAGAATGATCAGCTATAAATAGAGAAGAAATCAACATAGCTGACAAAGTGACGGATGTAGTTATTTTTGGGTACCGTTTCATCTCTAGGGCACTAAAATAAGCCAGAGAGGCAAATATCAGACCCGTCTCAGCCATCAGAGCGAAGTTGAGGCACTAAAACAAAAGTCCATGTTTAATACCAGAGGCAAATATTAGTCCCGTCTCAGCCATCATGGAAGTTAAAAACAAGAGTCCGTGTTTCATACCAGTTCTGATTACAGAAATAGAATCCTGGGTCGAGAATCGACGATACATACCGAAAACCCCAACATGGCCACCATGATCTCTACAGGACTATGGCTCTCCTTTTTGCATTGCTTATAATAGAAGATCGATGGTCGAATGCTTTAGGGTGGTGGTTTATATGCATTAGGAATTAGGGTTTCCCCGAAAACGTAGACCTAATGACGCGCGCTCTGCCATAGAGAACATCGCGCCCGACTAATAGCGTCAAGTTGGCATTCATACTCGTGGGTGGAAACGGGTGTATCGTATATGATTTGAATGAAATTAGCGTGGGAAGCATTGTAATTTTAAGGATGGAAATTTATATTACACTATAGAAATATGGATTAATTTTACTTTTTCTTACTATGCAAAATGTTAAAAGTTTGACTATAGTTTTGTAACGAAATTTAGCCTTTATAATCCATCTATTGTGGAAAGAGAGATTTGATGATCATATATGACTTCGAAGGAAATTTAGAATCTCTCTTTGTGTGGGAAGAGGGATCTAGTGGATCATATATGATTTCGAAGGATATTTAAAGTCTACCTTTGCATGGAAAGCGGGATCTCATGGACCATGTATGATTTTGAAGGAAATTTAGCATTCCATTTACATGGGAAGAGGAATTTTAACAAATTATGAGGCTTAGGTTTTAGTTTTATTGTAAAGTTTTGTAAACCTAAACAAATAATGAGGTGTACTCTTTAGCCTTATTTCAAAGTTTTATGATTATGAAAGATAAAGGAATTTGGTGAACATCAATAATGGGGAGCTTAGTATTGTTGATTAAAATATTCCATTATCGAAATCCACTTAATGCCCTTTCTCTAAGCGAGGTCATCGAAATAATTTTAGCAAAAATCTAAGACATGGGGTATATTGAGTTCTTTCATATTCTTTGAAATCAAAACAAGTAAGTGAATATGCAAGCAAACAAAAGAGTTCATTGACGGAAGGTGTTTGATATATAAATGGGTGTTATTCTCATTGCCACCCTCGTAGCTTAGTTTTGTTTATGGATTGTGCTCTATGCCACAACACATGGCACCACATGCAAATCAGTTAGGATCAAGAGTTAATGCATGGTATACTCGACATTCATTCATGTATGTTGCTCTATAATGGTGGATGGTAATAGAATGTATGATTCTAGTCAGTAAGAATGAATGTGGGATATTATTCCTTGCATTTTGGAATTGGTGCGAGTTATTATCCATCCCATTCGGCAGCCCTTGAAACTAACAAACAAGTTTTATACTCGATTTTGGTCTTAATTCTAGTAATTTTGTCCCTAATATTAAGTCCTCTATAAGCACCCATGTTTGCATGCTCCCTTGGCCACAGTGGGTGAGTGGCACTGGGAGTGAGACTGACACTCCCACTCCATCATTTGATGATGCATTGTGCTTATAGTTTCATTGCATGGTTAGAAGAGTCTTGGTGAAATCTGGGAGAGATATCGGAGCATTGGGTCGTGGTTTGAAGCAAATGGTTCATTGTCACTACGAATGATGTTGTAGTATACATAGGGAAGTAATATGGAGTACCTAAGGAGGTACACAATGAGAATGCTTATGTACAGCTATTAATTGATCATTTAATATATATGAGAATGTGAGAGGTCATTCAATGCAAGTGGGGACTAGGTCCACTATATTAATAAAGCCATTATAGTAGTTAGATGTATAATAAATGTATTATGACTTCTTAGAAGGTTCTAGGAGATAGAGAGAGCTATATAAAAGAAAAGAGTAAACAATATATTAAAATATAGTGAAGAATATTGTTATTGAAACAAGCAGTGTTGTTGAGGAGTGCATTCCTTCCTTGGAATAATCACATTGTATGGTGTTACCTACCTCAAGGGTTTTCTATATTCTTGTGTTCATGTTATGGTGAATGGTTTATGGTTTGTTGGTCTCATTAGAGTAGTATATTTGCATATCTGGTATGGGTATTTAACAATTGGTATCAGAGCACTTTCTTTGGCCAGAGGGAAAAAATTATTGCTCTTTACTTGAGAATTTTTTCTGGAAAAAGAGGCTGATGCGCCGGGTTCAATTAAAACTTTTATGTATGAGTTGAATTTGGAAGAACAAATTGGGTGTTTGAATTCCTCTTGAAAAATGCAATTTCAAGGCAATCAGCAGTCACAGGAAGCAAAGTTATGAGCATTTTAAATTCAATAGTTTTTTCAGGGTTTTTTTGGAAAAAGCTGTGATTTTCTACAGTAATTTATTTTAAAACTCTAGTTTTTGTTGAATATTTTTTCAAGCAAGATGTATTTTACAGGAAAGGATGATGGTCTAGTATTGAAGACTTCTTAAAGTCCCACAAGTCAAAATGGAAGGAGCAATGGAAATATTTTTGTAGACTAGGGTTTCAAGGATGATGCCCTCCTTAATGAATTGGAAATCATTTTCACCATTCACAGTGGATGTCACTTTCTGAGGAAACACTTTAGAAATTACTTTTTTACAAGTGGTCTCATACAAAGACTAAGGATAAAGACATCAATACGAGTTTATTTTCATGTGGAAAATATGTATTACAAGTTCATGGTTGTATTCGTAAAGAAAATATCATTGTTTCTATTAACCTAGTTTTAAACAAAATTTTATCAATATTCAGTTGGTTAATGATTGCAAGTTCCAATAAATAAAATTCAAAGCACAGGTTGTGAATAGAAATGTTAAAACTTTTTAATATTTGAAGCTTAGTATGGATATATATGTGTTTCATTCATATTTTGAGGCTCTATATATGGATGATGAGACATTGTTTTGGGATATCCTAGGATAGAATCAGTGGAATTTTTCATAATTAATAATGTTAATGGTACAAAGAAGTTCCTAAAACTTTAGTACAAGAAAAAGAAAATTACATTGTAGGATGTGTCTGCCGAGGTAAGAAAAGATGGGCCATGTTAGCTAACAAAGAAGTTATTGAATCTAAGAAGAGTTGAATGGGGAAGCGAGAGTCTATAGAAGGAGATGAGGAAAAAACTACAAGAAGGACATAAACATGAATCTAAGGAGGTAATTGAATCAAAATAACAATGTGTTGCATATTTGAAAAAAAAAACGGATACCTACGATTGTTGCAGCCGCTATGCTCGCCACATCCACGTCATATAGAACCTGGAGTCATCAAGGCAAGATGTGTGTGCATCGCTTATTCCCGCTACACCAGTAGACACCAGTGAAACTCAATCAAAGGTGATATGGAGACCTACCAATAACACTCGGAGGCATGGAGCAGGAACAATTCCATGAGGCATAAAACTCGGGAAGCGGACATGGAACTGACGAACGGCGATGAGCATGACCCAAGACCGTTGGGACGGATGGACCGGTGGTACTTTGATTATTCCCGTGCTTCCTTAAACAGTTCTTCCTGAACTGGGAAACTGTGGCGAGGACAATTCTTTGTGCTGAGAGTGCAACCGGAGGGTTTGCCAGAGGTTTTGACATGACATTCGCCGATTCGTGACGGTGAATTCGTTGTGCGGGTAACGGAACAGACCGGTAACGGACGGACTGGTTCCGCCCGCTATTAATACTGGTCATTGTTGATTCCGGAATTGGCATTCAAACTACAGAGGACTGAGGAACCGGAGATGCTGAAAGCTGATACTGGTGGAGAATCATTGGGCCATTGCGGCTGACTGGTGAACGGACGGGGAATTGCGTTTACTTTCTTCCGGGACTGGCCGCTGTTGACCTCGAGGGTTTTATACCATTATGGGCCCGACGCGATGGAAGCTGAACATGATACTGGAACAACAGGCCGATTTCCTTTATGCGGCGGAATGCGGCGTTGTTACGCTGACCTTTGCAGACGGACTTGGACGGCGTTGGAAGGAACGATGGAAACCGTGGTATGAGACTGGTTTCACTTGACGGAGGCCCGACGCAGGCGAACGAATACGGCTGGAAGCTTCCTGACGGGAAAAGGATGACGCTGACTTCGCGGAACTTCGACGGTGACGCAGGCGAGCGCGGTGCGAGAACCGGAAACTTCCTCCTGAAGGTAACCGGTTATGCAATTTTCGAATCGCACCCGGGAACCGGACTGCCCAGTGAGACTTCGACTTCGTTGGTATGCGGTATGAACCGGAACGGGGATGCAGGTGCTGGCGCGAACAGATGTTTGAGCGAGGCTTCCCTATTTACCGATTCGGACCACTTTATTCCATTTCGCGGTTTGGAAACGCGCCATGGAATACGCGAAGCAAGTGCCAGGCTGTTTGGTCATTTCGAACATTTTATTGTTTGAATTCGCTTCTGACGCTTTTGCGTTAGGCGCTGACTTGTTTAATTTGTGAAGCCATTTGAGCTATAGAACTGAACTCTACCAAAGCATGAACAGAAAAACCTGCTGGAACATTTGAACGACGCCACTGCTGTCTCTACCTTACGGCCCTTCCGCAAGAGTTCGCTTTACGCTTTAAAGGCTACGAAAAAGATTGGCATATTTTGCTTTCTTCCGCCAAAATTGCTGAATCTACTAACTTCTTTACTAGGCCAGACTTGCCATTGATTTGGAACGCTGCGTATCTGTATTGTATGAGCCATTTGTGCTGAAATGTATGCAATTGCGCAACCTTTCAGCTTTATGGCGAGAAGTTCAAAGGGCCAGAAGATGGAACTGCTCAGTAGATGAAACGAAGTAACGGACATACATTGGAGGAAGCAGGCCTGGTAAAGACAAGGAACTGTCGATAACGACGGTTTGGGATTCTGACGCCGTCAGAGGCGAACTATACCGACCGGACACTTCATGGGACTGCAACGTTTTATGACCCGACGAATCGATTTGAGATCGAAACGGAAGCTTCGGAAACGTGGACTTCCCTAATGTTGAATTGGGGAATATCTTACGAAATACAAGGAACTCTGAAATTACTAAATCAATGGAAGATTTAGAAGTTAAATTGAACCTAAATCTTGATAGCAATTTTCTCGGAGTCTAAAGACCACATTGATAAAATGGGTATTAGTGAGTCTTTCTCGATTTGAAAAGCATTATAACTTGAGAAATAGAGAACTCTAATAAACTCATTACGTTTTAGTTTACAAAACATCTAATAAATTCTAGATCAAAAGAATTAGAAAAACAATTAGTAGTGTATCTTTTAAGGTTAAAATAGGCCCCTATCCATAACCTTAAAAACCTGTAATGTTGTTAAAAGAAACCGCCCACCAACACTGAATTTAAAATTGGTGCTACCAATAACACATTTTTTTCGAAGTCAAATTACAATTTGTTTGAAACTATACGGGCTTATGCTTAGGTATTGTTTACAAATTAAAAAATATTAAAATCAACCCTCGAATTGGAAATGTGGATTGCTACTAAGTAAATATGCATTTTTATATCAAAACTACAACTTGTTTGAAACTATAGCCTTAATAGTCATTGTTGTTGCAATGAAACCTTAAAATCCAACACACGAATTAAAGAAGTGAATTTGATACCATTGCGCTCATTTAGAGTTGGGGAAATTACGGCATTTTAAAACCATGGCTTTCAAATCTTTGGCACTAGTTACAGAGCAAAGACGCCAAGAAACTGATATTAAAATCTATTAGTGAACAAAGTTAATTTATCACTCCAAGCACCCCTTTTAGGGTTGAAATTTTAATGTATTTAAAACTATTTTCGGACGGTATGTTATGTATTTTCAACAACAAAATCAAAGGTACTTTTCAACCAAAAAGAAACAATATTAACGACAATCACTCCATGAATTTAGTGCAGGTATATTGTATTTACTTATCAATAATAATAATAAAGGGTACTACAAGTTAGTTGAAGTCAAGATAAATTATTTCCTAAGAAATATTGTTGCATTATTGATGATCAAATCATATAAGCTAAGAATCTTATTATATTATTTATAGTCAAATCATACAAGCTAAGAAACATAAAAATGATTTACTTAACTGTGGGATATCATATGCAAGGTTCAAAGCACTCCCTAATTTTATAGTTCTGATGCAAACATCATAACCAAAATATGTGAAAATGTTTGGAAACAAAGTGTAAAAACTCATTCAAGATTTTGAAAGACCATCAAAATCACCTGCATTATCTTAGGGCGGATGATAGAATATCGTGTAGTAATGGTCATTTATCATTGTTGGCATTAAGCTTATCACTTTGGGAATTTTCATCCCAAATTTTGTAATGTTCGACTTAGCTAGCTGAAACACTACAATATTATTAATAGGATTGTCGTTTACAACATATAAATAGATATTTATTAAACAAATGTGACAAAGGGCTGCAAGTTTGTATTATGATATCTCTACTGCAGATTTCTAAGGAGGCTGAATCTGGATAAATAAAAGAGTAATGACATACTCGGAGCTAGATCAAAAGAGACAAAAGGATCTTGGTAGAGATACAATAATAGTAGAAGTAATACTACCGGAATGGGTGAGGCATTGCGGGATCATTGGATCTTATTTAGATTTAAACTAGCAGTATGAAGCGATGCTTGTTGGAAGTCACGGAAGAGTTATTACACAGCATTATACCTGGAGTGACCAGGAAAATTGTCCCAAATGATGCTTCTGCTCTGGTTACTGATCTTACATTATTTATCGGACCATATGTTAGATGGGTTTGGACCGGTGGATCCCAGAATGCACCCCTCTCTCTTGGAAAAATGTCCTAGTGATTCCAGATCAACAATCGGTGAAATATAAAATATTTGCCATGGTCCTACTTGGTAAATGGGTCGGAGGGTTTCCCAGATAGACCCTAATACTGGTCAGAGGAACCAGAATATCACGCGAAAAGATTATCGCGCTGGTGGAAAATGTTCCCTAGATGATTCCTATGTCGAAATCTGACGAGGAACAGGGCGAATGCGCACCTTCCTCTCACCGTGGTGGGAGGAAATCCTAAGATTTTTCCCTGGATTAAGGACAAATTGACCCTAAGCGTATCAGGTACATGCCCTCACCCACGGATAGGGTGTGCCCTTGCTCTTGAACCACAAGTAGCTAGGAAAGTGATGGAGATTTGTGTGATCTTTCCGGTTGACTAGGTCGTCTCTTTGCAGAAATCAACCAATGGTGCTTCCTCACCGGGATCAGCGAACTATATCTCTGCGAGGATAAGCTCTCTCCTCAATGACAAGTCATGATGCCAATGTGAATTGGAGTTTGTTGAATCTTCTCTTATAGCTTTCCAAAACCCTAAATCCTTTTTTGAAACCCTAGTTTCGCTGCTTTGAGAATCCTAATTCCGCTATTGAGCTTCTGTTTTGGCTCGTCACTTAAAACTTGTGCATTTTCCCCAAACAGAACATTATGCAGACATAACGCATTTAGAGTGGGCTCTAGTGAAATACAATTTTGCCTTTTGCGGCCTGGCTATGGTCTAGCAGGTGGGTTTTAGATATTGAAGCCTCCTCTCAAAATTCCTATTAATTAGAAAGGGACATTACACAATCATTTAAACTATCATCAAAGTCATCACTTGGAACAGTTTTTGATATTGTCCCATGCATTATTGATAATCATACATTATTAGAGATTGTTGGAAAGGAATGATGTCATTATATTCTTCCCTTCATCAATGGTGCTTAAAAGCGGGTGAGGAATTAGAAGCTGATTACTGTTTGTATTCTCAATATCGTTGTTTGCACTACCAATCCGAGTTACTCACTAGATTGAAATATACCTCTTCACTGCCATTATATATACTTACATAATATTCATCAATACTAAGAGAATATGTATGGGGACAAGATGTTGGTGCTTCAGTAATGAGAGCTTCTCTAGCAAATGAACCCATGATTTCCCTAATTAAAAATATAATGATATAACTATTCACTCTCCCATAAACGATCTTATAACTTGGAGAGTGATATTTTACCTCCAAAACATCCCCTCTAATATTAATATATATTACATTAATGATTTTATATTTGATTTTATAATATTTTTATTTAAAAATTTTAAAAATGCTTATAATTGAATAGTGTTTTGACTCTTGTTATTTTTCATGCATTTGGTAATTAATTATTTTATGTGTTTTATTCATTGGCTAAAAATAACAATGATAGCCTATGATCTTTCTTATACAAATTGTCTTTCCTCGACCATAGGGAAACGTACCTTGTGTCTACACTACGGAGACTAATACCTCTTCATGGGATAACACATACAACCTAAGCTACAATTGTTAAATCTGCAACTAAGTTCTACAACCAAGTTCTCTAGCACCAGGCACACATCCAACTGTGGTGTTAAAGCATACCAACAATATCTCTTTAAAACTTAGCTAATATTCATGTGCAGCGATACAAGTATTGCAAGGAATAAATAACATTCCACAAATGAAAGAGATAACCATAGAAGGTATAGGTGGCACTTTAGGTCGGTCATATGATTTTAATACGAAGAATGTTACGAGAATACAATAAGGGAGTCCACCCATTGTGTGTGATTTATTTATAGATGTACAAATGATCTTAGGCACACCTGCCTATTACCATGACACTTGCACAATGTGCCAAACACTTACAAGCACGCCTCCACAGCGAATCCACATTTCTCAACTTCTAGTGTCTCAGTCTAGCTGCAATACCTTGGACAGTGTTTGGTCCTCTTAATCTCAATGTAGGCTGCCTAAGACTCAGCTAAGCGTCAGAGTTATTTCATTATTATCAAAACCAAGAGCTTAAAACCTTGGAACCTTCTACTTGGGTATCTTGGATTTGTTCTCCACCGAAACTGGGTTTTACCTCAAAGCGAGTTACGTTACACGCCTCTCCAAGCCAAGGTGGGGTTGTGGGAGGAATGTGGGTCAATGTTCAAACTAAGTCGTACTGTGTTAAGGTTGTTTCAGGTCTCTGTGCGCTTGGTGAAGTACAGGATTTTCCACTTTACAAACTGATGAGCGAGATATACTTCCTACCGTTCCTTGTGCTTCCGCGTTGTAGATAGCGTTACGTTTGGGCTTTGTGATGTACCCGATTGAACTAGGCGTTGTTGTCCGCGATTCAAGGTGTTACGTGTACAAATGAAACTGGCGGTAACGTACTTAGCGGACAAGAAATGCATGGGTTGTTGGCCTTTCGTACGGCTTATGTAAGAGCCACTTGTGACAACACTATCTTATTTCCATGCCTACCATTAGATCCTTGCTTATCGAGGATCTTTGGCACTTGGGCATGATTTTCATCGCCTGCAGGACCACTAGGGCAGTGCTCGTCCCGATCGCGGCTATCGTGGGTTTGTATCGTTGTGCCTGCCATTGACTATCTCGATGGATTGGGTGGGAGACCCATTGCTAGCTCTTAGACTGGCCTTGCCCTCCCCGCCCAAGGTGAACCATCCCTCAGCAACATATCTAAGAAGGAACTCTATTGATCTCCAAGGTGCGTTTCCTTGGCTGTACATCCATTCACAATTGACTCCTTCAACTGTTGACCTTACCACTACTAAAATGAGCACTGATTGCTTGAAATGAAGCTGTCTACTGAACTTAATGTTTATACCCAACTTTTTCCATGCACAACTTCCTAGATACCAATGTTGTTGCTACCGCTATTGTTGTTGCAACTCAACTTTCACCAAGAAGGCCACTCAACTATCAAATGCTACACTTTTCCAAACTTAATATTGATTTGGTACTTTGACCAATCTACCATTATACTATTATATTATTAGCGTGTTCGGCAGCTAGTCTAGGAAATGTTGCTAATGCGTGTGTAGGATCAAGGTTTACAACATATAAATGATCATCCTGGAAAATAATAAATCGCGATCAAAGGTTTACAAGTTTGTATTATGATATCTCTGTGGATTACAAAATGTAATTGAATGCGGAATCTGCGACAATGCCTTTCGACTAGGTCAATATACAAAGGATCTTAGCTGGAATACAGATAAGCAACTACGGTTGAATAACAACACTCGACTAGATCAAAAGAAAAAAGGATCTTAACCAGAATACAAATAAACAGCTGGTGAATAACAACACTCGGCTAGGTCAAAGACAAAAGGATCTTAGCCAGGAATACAAATAAACAACTAAAAGAGAATAATGCAGGAATATAGAGACGAAGAAATGATGGAAATTTGGATGATCTTCCGGTGAAGCTAGAGGTGTGTCTTTCAACATCGAAATCGATAACTAGTGTCTTCCTCCGGGAATACAATGAACTATCTCTGAGATCATACTTTCTCTCCTCAATGACAAGTCATAATACAAAATGATAAGATGGAGTGTATTGACCCTTCGCTATGATTTCAAAACCCTAATTCAATGTTGAAACCTTAATTCATTTTTGACTTCTATTTTTAGCTCAATGACTTAAAAGCGTTGTTGTTAACTCTTGTTAGCTCAATGTACCTTTCCGAATATAACACCTATCGGTAGGCGACCTCTAGTAAAGCGTTGTTAACTCTTGTTAGCTCAGTGCCACTTTCCGAATATAACACACGTATTTGGGGTGACCTCTCTAGGTAGCGTTGTTAATGCTTGTTAGCTCAATGTCACGCTGCGGATGTAGCTTTTTGTATTTGGGTGACCTCTAGTGACCACGTTTGCCCTTTAACGTACGGCTGTAGTCTAGCCGAGGAGTTGGTTGGACCATTAGGCCTCCTCTTAGGGCTCCTGTTGGAGGGTTACATGTTGACGTCCCCACCTTGAACTGGTTGGATTGATCAATCCAACCAAATATAAATTTCTGAATATAACACCTGTGACTGGAGTGACCTCTAGTAACCCTGTTTACCCCTCTTTGGCCCTGGCTATAGTCTAACGGGGTGGTTTAGACCATTAAGCCTCCTCTTCTGGAGCTCCTATTTGGAAAGGGACATTACATATTGGCATCCCCCACACCTTGAACTAGTTGGGTGATCAATCCAACCATCATGACCAAACCCATGAGAATGAACTTGTTCATGCCCAAAATAGTCAATTCTAATATTCATTTAATTTTGGGGAATATCGATTAAAGACTTGGAGCAATTCACAAGGGATATTTGGGTTGACTAAAGAGAAATTCAAGAGGGAGCTTCGAGCAATCAAACATTTAGTAAAAAATATCAATCTTCGTCATTTATGAAAAAAAATATTTTCTCAGAACAAAATCTAAATTTCATAGTTTATTTTTATTTTTGGGGAACTATATTTGCTTTAATCACACCAAAATCTTAGCACCTACTCCCCACTACTCCTTGCGCATCAATAGGAAATCCCTTGAAATAGAAAAACAACCTAACAACAATAATTGAGAAGACGATTTGAAGCTCATCCACTCTTGAAAGCCCGTCATCCATCGTCTTCAACATTAAGCCCTCCTTTTGTCTTCTTAACCCTCCTCCCTCCCTTCCCATCGATCCTCTTATCCTATTACTTGTAATATTTTCTTCTCTTTATTTCATCTCTTTAATTCATCTTTTTCCATCACTATATCCTTAATTTGAACCCACTTGAACAACTTTTTACATCTTTCATTTTAATCAACCAATATAATTTTTTCTTATTTATCTTGGATTTCTTGGATTAGATCTTTTGAAATTCCTTATTTACGTGAGTTCATCCCTTTTCTTTTCTAAAGTCTATCATTATTTTTTTCCAAGGAAAAAAACTAGTGATTTTAATACCCGGAAACAAAATTACAACAGTATATGTCGAAGGCATTCTAGTTGGTTGTATGCCCAAAAAAGGTTGTCCATTAGGACTCTTTTAAAAATCCAAAACTAGCTGAGTAAAAAGAAGTTTGCAATAATTGTTTATTGTCTTTCTCTACGTTCAAAATTTTACAAAAAATAAGCTTCTCACAAATACATTGTAGTCTTCTCCGATCAGTGGGTAGTTGAGGTCCTCCATATACATATATTTGCAAGTAAACAAATTACAACACATCATTTAAATCCATGAGTCATGAAGATATTACGAGGAGAGGGCTTTGATTTTTTCTACAATTTTCCATACTCCTTTATCCGTCTCGAGTCCAACATTTGAAATCCTATCTACTTCCTCATTCCTTTTCCTACAGACACGATCAAAGGAGATGTAGTAGAAACCCGATAAGCTATTTTAAATCTCCTGAGATAATGGGATTAAAAATAAACAACTCAGAAATACTATGTAGTCTTCTTCGATCAATAGGCAGTTGAGGTCCTCCATACACATATATATGCAGGTAAACAAATTACAATACATCATTTAAATCCACGAGTCATGAATATATTACGAGGAGACGGCTTGGTTTTTTTCTGCAATTTTCCATACTCCTTTATCCATCTCCAGTCCAACTTTTGAAAGCCTGTCTACTTCCTCATTCTTGTTCCTCTAGACACGATCAAAGGAGATGTAAGAGCAACTTGCTAAAATATTTTAAATCTTCTAAGATAATGGGATTAATGTGAAGTTTTGAATGTTGAAAACCCCTTTCATCCATTGGATGACTAGCATAGAATCGCCATAAATGTGGAGTCGGGAGATGCCCTTTCCCTGCGCCAAGCACAAAGTTAACTTAAGAGCCATTAGCTCACATAAATTGTTGGTTTCACTTTTGATACCTACTGAGAAGGATATGTAATGATCATTTGATAAGTAAATAACTCCCCCCCCCCAGGGTGGGTCACTATGGGAAGCTCAATAAAAAAATGCCCATGGCATGTCCTTGATAATGGGGTATGACAAGGTCCTTGCAATCAAATGTGACTTGGTAGGCTGCGGGAAGGCAAAGAGGATATTTATACTTTGCAAGGCACTTTTTAGAGGAAGAGTTTCTCTATCTTCAAATAATGATTGGCTCCTGGTTATCCAAATCGCCCAAGCGACGGTGAGTAGAAGAGATTTATAGTTCGAGGTTGAAGGATTGGAGAACCAATATTTGAGGGCTTCTTCGATGTTGTTGCATTTCCAAGCATTGGACATCCCTATAGTTATATCCACTTCTTTCCATACTTCCAAAGTGAAATTGCAAAAAAAGGATGAGATGAGAATTAGTTTCAATTGCTTGCTTGCATAGGCAACATCTTCCTCGACCTTCAAAAATTCCCATTTGCAGATTGTCCAAGGTAAGAACCTTATTGTTTAAAAGAGGCCACACGAAAATTTGTGCTTTTGTCGAACATTTGAGTTTCCATAATTTCCCCCCCACCATATATATGACTCATCTTTGTTCTCTTGGGCTAGAGCTTATATCCAATCTTTGGTTCATAGTTGCATGTTGGGTTTAGGGACAAAATGAGTCGATCTTCATGATTCGAGAGAGTTGCAGAAGAACCTCGAAGAGATTTTATGTAGGAGTTCCATGTGCTAACTTTACCCTCTCTTGTCCCAATTTATCTCTATGTTAGCCACCTTTGTTTCCCTCTGACTCGATTCACGTGGTCTATATGTTTTAATGTGCAAGGGCCATTCCTATGAAGCTCATGAATGAGATGAGCAGGAAGTTTATGGTTTTCCTTGCAACCAATCCAGGAATCTATTCCAATGAGTACTTGATCTCCATCTCCAATTTTCCAAATTAACTAATTCCCAATTAGAGGGAAGGCAGACATAATTGCTTTCCAAATAATTAAGGCGTTTTGTAATTTATTTTAGGGCTTGCGAATCCAATCCACAATGGATTCCTAAGGGAGATATTTTGCCTTGGTCACTTGTGCCCAAAGCCTAGTTCCCTGGATGAGCCTCGAGACATTTTTAGCTTCAAGTGCTTTCGATAACATGAATATGTTTTTCAACCCCCATCCCCTCATTTATTTAGAATTGCAACCCTTTTCAAAGAAGCTAGAACCATTTATTTTTTCCAAGCTTCCATGAACCAAAGGAACAAAAAGCAGATTAGTTTTATCTTCCCCAGAATTCCTTTTGGGATCTAGACTAATGACATTCAATGTACCGGGATGGCTTCAAGCACAACTTTAACCAGGACCAATTTCCCTCCTCTAGATATCCATTTATTACACCATGTATTGACTTTTTTTTTCCAATATTGTTTGAAGCCATAACCATTTTGTTTTCTTATATTGGTTTGCTTTTAGATGAAACCCCAAGTATTTGAGCCCAACTTCAAAGTCTTCTAAATTAAAGGGAAAAGTATGGGAAATGCCATACCTTTCCAAGATTGAAATCCCCTGGGTGATCAGTGACAATTTTTCGCTCTTAGTTTGCATTCCTATAGCCTTACAAAATAGATCCAATATCTCTTGAATATTTTCCACCAATTCCCTTCAGCTTTCACAAAAAATGAGAATATCATCTGCAAAAAGTAGGTGAGTGATGTTACAGTTAGGGCCCAATTTTATATTGTTTAATTTTCCATAGATAGAAGTTGCCTTTAACGGTCTGCTAAGGACCTCAATTACCAAAAGGAAGAGAAGTGGAGACATCGGATAACCTTGTCTAATTCCCCTTTCAGCCTTGAAGAAGGGGCGGTTGAACCATCGATTAGCATGGCGAAGGAGGCTGAGTTGACACAACTAAGTACCCAAATCACAAAGGCATGGTTGAACCCCAAATGAATGTGTATTAGTATGAGGTAGAGCAATTCACTACGTTAAAGGATTTTGAGAGGTCTACCTTTAGGGTGAGTTTTTTTTTATTCCCTTTTTTAATGGAGTGCAGACCTTCTTGTGCAACTCCTATTGCTTCGTGAATCTGCCTTCCTTTTAAAAACCCAAATTGCTTACAAAATATGTGTTTTGAGAGGATGCATTTTAGCTTATGTGTAATTAGTTTGGAGATGATTTTGTAAATTATGTTGCAAAGACAGATGGGCCTGAAACTTTCAAAATTCAAAGGGTTGTTTGACTTGGGGATTAAATCTAGGAAGGTAGTGTCGAAATAAGCTAGAGTTTGACCTGTGGCTTGTGAGTATTCAACAACCTGCAAAAGTTCATTTGCAATAAAAATCATAGCATCCTAGAAAAAGCTCAATTGGAAGCCTATCAGGACCCGAGATTTTATCCCTTTGAAAGCTATGTAAGGTGTTGAGAAGTTCTTCTTTGGAAATTTCATCCATTAATGTTTTGTTGTCCTCTAGATTTACAAAACTTGGGAAGAAGTTAGTTATCTTCAGAATAGCATTCATAGTGTCTCTGACTTCTTACTTGAAGAGAGTGTTAAAATATTGCACCCCCTTTGTTGCAATATCAAAGAATGAAAATACCATGGTCTCGTCAGCCTCATCAATCCCCCAAATCATGTTGATTTTCTTTTAACTATTTGCAAAATGATGGAATAATTTTGTGTTTTCATTCGTGGCTTGCAATGAGATTGCTTGACTCTTAATTATCCATTCCTTTTCTTTCTCTAGAAAACGTTTCCTCACGGTTTCTTCAAGGGTTTTGATTTCATTTTTTTGAGTGTCTGTAAGGAAATACCCCTCTCTTTGGTAGTATATTTCCAATTTATCCTCAACTTCTTCCAAAAGTTTACCATATTTCCTCCCTTTTTCCCAATTCCAAGTAATAACCTCTTGTTTTTCTCTCTTTAAATTTTGATGAACTGCAACGGGTGGGGTTCAGAGGAGGAGGGATTGAATGGTCTCCAACATTCCTTTATTTTCTCAAAAAAAGCCTCATCCTCCAGCCAAGATGGATATAATTTGAAAGGGATGGGGGGCTTCTTTTGAAGGAGAGCCAGTTCCATAATAATAGGACAATGGTTCGATTCACACCCTAAAGAGACCTATTAACGGAACTGAAGGTTCTCATTATAAAAATATTCAGAGATTAGAAAATGGTCTAAACGTTTTGCCACCCAAACCTCCCCATTTCTCATATTTCTTCACATGGGGGAGAATTTTGCAGGCTGGATGTCCAACAACCCAGCAACTCTAATTTTGTGATGAAAAATTCTGCAAGGGGATCCATTTGGATTGTCGGGCCCCAAATTTCTAAAGCACTTAGAGTGAATTTGAAGTCCCCTCCACCAGCACTAAGCCCAAGTGGAACCATGATTTTTACAAAGTGTTTTCCTAGTAGGATTGTTGTTTTGAATACAAGTCGCAAATGTTAATGCCAACGAGCTCATTTGCAAGGTCTCTTGAAAACGGAGAGGTTCCTAATCAAGAGAGAAATGCCCAAGAATTTGTAAGGGCCAAAGAATCCTTTCTACAACTAGTGATTAGTCCCCATGATCTTCCTTGGGCATCTACATATGAGAAATCCCATCCTTTCAAGTGGGGGAATATGTATTCAATTGTTCTATCACCTTTCGACATGGTTTCTTGTAGGAAAAGAATTGATGGATTGTGAATATCCACCGATCTCTTGACGACCAATTTTCTTGAGGAGTTGGGTAATCCTCCACATTGTAATGATATAACAATCAAGAAGAAGTCCCTTTAGGGGCATTTGCTCTAAGGGGTCCCATTAAAGATCATTGTTTTCTTGATCTCACCTTTGAACTTGCCTTTTCTAAACTATTGAAAGAAAATGTTCCCTTCCTCTCTAAAGAGGCTTTGGATCCCTATCTTTAATAGGTT
>SNQJ01S0051756.1:31110-49730 GCA_010110895.2 Picea sitchensis
ATATTAAATGACTTCCACTAATAACACATAACTACATTCCCATTGGGTACCTCCCTAGGTACCCTGTATTACCTCCCTAGGTATACTACATTCCATCCCCCTTCACATGTTTCGTCCTCGAAACATGAGAAGAAACCATACAATATGGCCAGATAAGCAATGTAGCCAACTGGTACCAAGTACGACCATCCATCCATCCCAATGGAAGTCGAACATGATGTCTATCTGTTGCCTTGCCACCCTGATCTTGCTCTGCATTGTGTCGATGTTTCCATGGGATTGGTTCTCTAGCCTGATGTCTTCCTGTAGTGTTGGTAGGCCTCCATGTACCTTTGGATTGGTTTCCAGTCTGGTGCCCCGCTGGTGCATAAATGTGTTGATGCACACACACTTGCCTTGATGACTGTTGTGTCTCTATATGACGTGGATGGCGATATACAACAACTATAGGTATCTGTTCTTTTTTCTTCAAATTTGCAACACTTTGTGCCTTTGAGTCAATGACCTCCTTAGCTTCTTGATTATGTCCTTCCTGTAGTTTTGCTTCATCTCCTTCTATAGACTCTGCCTCTGATTCAACTTTAGATTCAACAATAACTTCTTTGTTAGCTAACATGGGCCCATCTTTCTTACCAAGAGACACATCCTACAATGCAATTTTCTTTTTCTTGTACTAAAGCTTTAGAAACTTCTTTTGCACATTAATATTAATGGTACCCACTGATTCTATCCAAGGATATCCCAAAACAATGTCTTCATCACCCATATCTAGAGCCTCAAAATCCAAATGCAACACATATTTATCCATACTGAGCTTCAAATCTTTAAAAAGTTTAACATTTTCATCTACAACCTGTGTGCTTTGAATATTCTTTGCCGGAACTTGCAATCTATTAACCAACTGAATATTGATAAAATTTTGTTTGCAACTAGGGTTAATAGAAACAATGATATTTTCTTTACGAATACAACCATGAACTTGTAATACATATTTTCCACATGCAAATAAACCCTTGATGATGTCATTATCCTTTCTCTTTGTATGAGACCACTTGTGTAAAAGTAATTTTTCAAGTGCTTCCTCAGAAAGTGACATCCACTCAGAATGGTGAAATGATTTCCACCATATGAGAGCATCACCTTTGAAACCCTAGTCTACAAAATATTTCCATTGCCCTTTCCATTTTGACTTGTGAGACTTTAAGAAGTCTTCAATACTAGGACCATCATCCTTTCCTGTAAAATACATCTTGCTTGGAAAAAATATTCAACAAAAACTAGAGTTTAAAAATAAATTACTGCAGAAAATCGCGGTTTTTTCTAGAAAAACCTTGAAAAACCCTGAAAAACTATTGAATTTAAAATGCTCATAACTTTGCTTCCCAGACTCCGTTTCGGTTGATTTGTTTTTTGAAATTGGGTATTTTTTCAAGAGGAATTCAAACACCCAATTTGTTTTTCCAAATTCAACTCATAAAGCTTCAGAATTGAACCTGAAGTGCATCGCCCTCTTTTTCTTCCATAGAAAAAATTCTGCAAAAAGAGCAATAATTTTTTCCCTTCTTTGGCCAAAGAAAGTGCTCTGATACCAATTGTTAAATACCCATACCAGATATGCAAATATACTTCAATGAGACCAAGAATAAACCATAAACCATTCACCATAACATGAACACAAGAATATAGAGAAAACCCTTGAGGTAGGGTAACACCATATGTTATTCCTTAAGGAAGGAATGCACTCCTCAAACAACACTTGCTTGTTACAATAACAATATTCTTCACTATATTTCATTACATTGCTTACTCTTCTTTATATAGCTCTCTCTATCTCCTAGGAACCTTCTAGAGAGCTTTCTCACATTTATTACATCTAACTACCATAATGGGCTTTTATTAATATAGTGGACCTAGTCCACTTTGCATTGAATGACCACATTCTCATATATTAAATGACTTCCACTAATAATACATAACTACATTCCCATTGGGTACCTCCCTAGGTACCCCATATTACCTCCCTATGTATACTACAACATCATTCGTAGTGACAATGAACCATTTGCTTCAAACCACGACCCAATGCTCCGATATCTCTCCCAGATTTCACCAAGACTCTTCTAACCATGCAATGAAACTATAAGCACAATGCATCATCAAATGATGGAGTGGGAGTGTCAGTCTCACTCCCAGTGCCACTCACCCACTGTGGCCAAGGGAGCATGCAAACATGGGTGCTTATAGAGGACTTAATATTAGGGACAAAATTACTAGAATTAAGACCAAAATCGAGTATAAAACTTGTTTGTTAGTTTCAAGGGCTGCCGAATGGGATGGATAATAACTCGCACCAATTCCAAAATGCAAGGAATAATATCCCACATTCATTCTTACTGACTAGAATCATACATTCTATTACCATCCACCATTATAGAGCAACATACATGAATGAATGTCGAGTATACCATGCATTAACTCTTGATCCTAACTGATTTGCATGTGGTGCCATGTGTTGTGGCATAGAGCACAATCCATAAACAAAACTAAGCTACGAGGGTGGCAATGAGAATAACACCCATTTATATATCAAACACCTTCCGTCAATGAACTCTTTTGTTTGCTTGCATATTCACTTACTTGTTTTGATTTCAAAGAATATGAAAGAACTCAATATACCCCATGTCTTAGATTTTTGCTAAAATTATTTCGATGACCTCGCTTAGAGAAAGGGCATTAAGTGGATTTCGATAATGGAATATTTTAATCAACAATACTAAGCTCCCCATTATTGATGTTCACCAAATTCCTTTATCTTTCATAATCATAAAACTTTGAAATAAGGCTAAAGAGTACACCTCATTATTTGTTTAGGTTTACAAAACTTTACAATAAAACTAAAACCTAAGCCTCATAATTTGTTAAAATTCCTCTTCCCATGTAAATGGAATGCTAAATTTCCTTCAAAATCATACATGGTCCATGAGATCCCGCTTTCCATGCAAAGGTAGACTTTAAATATCCTTCGAAATCATATATGATCCACTAGATCCCTCTTCCCACACAAAGAGAGATTCTAAATTTCCTTCGAAGTCATATATGATCATCAAATCTCTCTTTCCACAATAAATGGATTATAAAGGCTAAATTTCGTTACAAAACTATAGTCAAACTTTTAACATTTTGCATAGTAAAAAAAAGTAAAATTAATCCATATTTCTATAGTGTAATATAAATTTCCATCCTTAAAATTACAATGCTTCCCACGCTAATTTCATTCCAACAATGCTTCCCACGCTAATTTCATTCCAATCATATAGGATACACCCGTTTCCACCCACGAGTATGAATGCCAACTTGACGCTATTAGTCGGGCGCGATGTTTTCTATGGCAGAGCGCGCGTCATTAGGTCTACGTTTTCGGGGAAACCCTAATTCCTAATGCATATAAACCACCACCCTAAAGCATTCGACCATCGATCTTCTATTATAAGCAATGCAAAAAGGAGAGCCATAGTCCTGTAGAGATCATGGTGGCCATGTTGGGGTTTTCGGTATGTATCGTCGATTCTCGACCCAGGATTCTATTTCTGTAATCAGAAYTGGTATGAAACACGGACTCTTGTTTTTAACTTCCATGATGGCTGAGACGGGACTAATATTTGCCTCTGGTATTAAACATGGACTTTTGTTTTAGTGCCTCAACTTCGCTCTGATGGCTGAGACGGGTCTGATATTTGCCTCTCTGGCTTATTTTAGTGCCCTAGAGATGAAACGGTACCCAAAAATAACTACATCCGTCACTTTGTCAGCTATGTTGATTTCTTCTCTATTTATAGCTGATCATTCTAAGATGCAACATTCAGTTTATTTGTCATGATATTTTGTGCAATTGTTTCGTGTGGTGGTTAAATAGGAGTTGAAAGTTTGGCTCTTTGGCTCACATCAGCGCTGCCTTAGAGATGAATACAGCTCCCGAAACTAGCTTTCTCTCTTTACTGGGTCAGACGGATTCCTCTCCCTTCCACCTTATTGTTTGAACGAGAGGACATCACAGCACTTTTGCTTTTCATGAGCGTCTAGATTTAGTGTTTTCTAGGGTTTGTGATTTTTAGAGTCATTTTGAAATAGCGTTAATAGGTTAAATATGGACAGCTCAGATTCAGTAAATTCTAGGGTTTTTGTTTTTTAAAATGCATTTTACGATGGTATTCATATGTTTATTAGGCGCGGTTTATAGTTTTAATGCATTATAGGGTTTTTTTTATTGGCATTTGCTATGTTTATAGATTTATTATGGGCAGCCTAGATATAAGGCGTTCCAGGTTTTTAGGGTTTCTGTTTTAAAAAGACATTTTGCTATGGTATTATAGTGTCATTAGGGGCGGTCTAGATTTCGATTTCAATGTATGCTATTGTTATAAGATTTTCGGAGGCATAGAGATTTTTTTAAACTGTCCACGAGACCTTAGTCCCAATGGGACAAAAACGTGGTTACAACTTGCATGACTTGTAAACTCTACATTAAAAAACAACAAATGATCAAGCTAAAACATGCATTTTTAGCTATCAATGGTTCCTTAAGTGGCAGAAAATATCAGTGAAAAGCAATATGGAAACTTTGATGCCCGGTTCAGTGAAAAGCAATATGAAAACTTTGATGCTCAGTTCTGGGATACAATATGAAATTTATCATAAAATTAAGGGTCCATTGTTTGCCTGATTGGACTCTYTTTTATCAACCCTTTTTTTCGCCCGCATCTGTTTCTCGACCAGCCTTGCAGTGGCCCCTACCTGGTCTTGGAATGCTGCTTCCCAATCCTCGGTGCAGCGTTTGGCTCTTTCTTCGATGTGTTAGTGTCTTGTTTTTCTTCGCCATTCCCGCATATCCTACACAGATTTTTTTCCATAGTTTCTCGGGTCGCCCTCACCTTTGGATTTCACTTCACAGATTATGGGAGCTAGTTCTTAGCTATCACATGTTTTTCTATGTATTATGGGAGCTGGTTCTTAGTTGAGCCATCACATGTTTTTTCATGTTATGATGTTTTTCAGATGGCTTTGAATTTTGATTCCATGTCATATGATGTGTTTAGTTTCCGATAAGCCTTGAATTTTGATTCCGCGCTTGGTGAAGTTGTTGCGTTTATATCTCCTTAGAGGTGTCTAGATTAAACACATTTGAGGGTTTTAATGTTTGGTTTGATTTAGAGGCATTTGTGATGAAGTGTATTGCTTTATTAGGGGCACTAGTTTTGGTTTAAGGTTTCTGTTTTTGTAAGCACTTTGCCGCTTTGCCACGGTATCTGTAAATGTATTAAGTGCAATCTAGATTTGGTTCACCATATGGTTTTAAGGTTTCTGCCTTTCGTAGCCATTTGTGATGTTTTTTATAGCGTTATTACGGGCATTCTAGATTTAGTGCCTTCTGGGTTTGCACGGCATTTTGTGATGGTGTTTTTAGATATCAGGCGTTGAATTAGCCGAAATTGAATGCCTAAAGTTCAAAGGAAGTTTTGAGTCATGGTTTTTATTTAAGGTTAAATGGGTATGTTGGTTTTGATAATGGTTTATTGATTTAGAAGATGTGATTGGGGGGTTGCTACAGAGCTATTTTAGGGACTAGATTAGTTGAATTTGAATGCCTAAAGTGCAAAGTTTGGAGTTATGTTATTTTCAATATCTTTAAATGGATATGTTGGTTTTGATAATGGTTTATTGATGAAGAGGATGTGATCATGGTTGCTATATGGCTGGGATTATTGCTGGCTTTGTGATTAATGGTATTTTCCCTTCGGTTTTTATTTTAATAGATGTTTTATCGTTGACGCTAAGATAAAATGAAGGTACGAGTTTGAAACTGGTTAAAGAACAATTGGTATCTTATGTGAAGTTATACGACGAGGTCACACATGATAGGCTTTTGAGTCAAATTATAAATGGCTGTTTTTCAGGTAGGTCAATTAAGGCACCACGTTCGGTTGATATTAAGTTGGTAGGAGATATTTGAGTAGATAGTTGGCAGCCCAACTCAGAAAGTGAAATATAAAAATTTCTGTTGGGCATTTTACTTTGAGAGACCAAAAAAGCAACTGATCTCAGATTTTTCCAATCATGCTGTTTGATGTGTTCTATTAAGGATTTGGTCCTTTCGAGGGCAATAGAAACTTGATTTCAAATACATGCATTAGTAAAGATCTTTTTTGAGACTTCGTCTATGTATCAGAAATGCATTAGGGAGATAGCTAGCGACAATTGAAGTGGAGAGATTTCTGGTACAAAACTAAGATGCCATTTAGATTAGAATTTTGGGGATAGAACAATCATATTTTGCATGAAATGAAAATACTCATTGGCATGTAATAGTGTTTTTTCTCTAAGTAAAAGAGAGATCTCATTGGTACATGGTTTGTAAATTCCATGTCAATCATGTTGCCTTTAAGGCTTGACAGTGTTCTCTACTCATAATTTGACCTTTCGAAGGGCAATTAAAATCAGATTTCAACTAAATGTCATGTCATTGAATTTAGACTAGAATTTCGGGGATGGACCAAAGATATTTTCTTTGAAATAGAAATATTGAACCAGTGTTTCAAATACCTCCAATTTCTCCTATGTTTTGAGTTTTTGATTTTTTGAGTTTGCTGTTTTTCCCGAGCTTCCCAGAGGTTTTCGGTTCCAAGGTTAAAGCTTGCTGATACTCTGATATTTCTCTAATTTATTTGATAAAGTATCTCCTGGACCCTTGGTGATATATTCCTTAAAATAATATTTGCAACATTTATTTTAATTGGTATGTTCTAGTTTTATCTCTTCAAGTAAAAGGTCGATCTGACTCTTACATGCTTTGCAATGTTACACTCCAATCATGATGCCTTATATTCTTGACACTGTCTTCTATTCAGAATGTGACCCTCAAAGGACAAACAAAACCTGATTTCAAATATTATGCATTGTCATGTAAGTTATTTGAAAGAACTACAGATTGATATTCTTTGTTCTGTAAAGTGACTCTGCATTGCTTTCTGTCACATTTTCAGCTACATTGATTTGCTTTTCTATTGCTATCTTTTTCAGATACAACTTTCAATTTTTTTTGACAATATTATCTTATGGTAGCCATTGTTGCTGCTGGCGGTTAAATGGGAATTGAAAGTTTGGCTCTTTAGCTAACTTTGCAATGATGCTTTAGAGATGAATACAGCTCCCAAAACTGACTTCCTCTCCTTGACTGTGTCAGTTGGATCAGTGTTGCTTCCATCTGATTGTTTAACGAGAGAACATTTCATATTTATCATGACAGTCTAGATTTAGGTCTTTTATGATGGTGTTTATAACTTTTATTAGTGGCAGTCTAGATTTATTGCATTATAGGTTTTTTAGGGTGATGATCAATGGTCGGGGTTGAATCTTGTTGCTGAACAGTAAAGTAGTTTTGTAGTACCTGTCCTGTTTGATCGCGTGAAATTAATGCGTTGATTTTGATAATTGTTTTTTGATGAAGATGAAGATGCGGTCAGGTTCTTATGCATAGCTGGTATTATTGCAGGACCTCTGCATTTGTGGTAATTTTCACTTGGTGTTCTTTATAGTTGAGCATTTCTTCTTAAAGATAAGTTAAAATGAAGGGGAATGCATTTAAAACTGGTTTAAGAGCAATTGGTTTCTTGTATGAAGTTATATGATGAGAGGTTATTTTATATACATGATCAGATTTTAAGTATAAATGGGTGTGTAGTCATGTAGGTCAATTAAGTTACCATATCAGTCTGATATTTAGTTCGTAGTTGATGATTGTGTTGATACTTGAGAGCCAAGCTTCAAATTGAAATGCAAGTTTTTTTTTTTTTTTTTTTGATTTGATTGTCTCCTTGGTATTGCTAGGTTTCATCGCCATGTCTAATTTTTTTCTCGAGTTGGAGAGACCAGAACCAACTGAAATTACTATGGCTTCGTTCAAAGAAAGTAGATAAGACCTTTGTGAAACTTGGTTTTGGTATCAAGAATCCTTTAAAATAATATTTTGCCAGAAATAGAAATCTGCATTTTTGTTGAAATTACTTAGGTGCCAGTAGATTTAGAATATATGGTATAGAACAAAGATATTCTCTAAGAAATAGAACTCTGCGTTGTCATGGAACAGTTTCTTAGTTTGCACCCTATTATTTTACTTGTATGCATGGCATTGGGTTTGTTATTCAGAATTTGAGCGTAATTTATGGGTTTGTTATTCAGATTTTAATCTTAATTTCTGGGTACAATTCCGAATTTTAACATAATGTTAAATATCTGCATTGTCGTGGGTTGGTTTTTGAAATTACAGAGATTTTTGTTGCTGTATAGATTACATTCCGTCTCACATTCTTTTCCACCTTGCAGGCTTGACTGTGGGTCTCAACTTGTTATTCGCGCTGCTATTCAAAATCACATCATTTAAATAACAAAAAATATAATTTTTTTCAAATACTAGTTGATCATTTTTTTTAACAGAAACAATCATATATTTGGATTGAAATTGTCCAGCAAGGTAGCGTCAAGTGTTGGGAGTTCTAGAGTCAATCTCAGACTTGGTTGGCTGAATAACAAATGTTTGTTTCATAGCTTGAACTAAGATTGCTGCACAATACAATCCACCCTATCCATCAGGATGCTTGCCCCAGATGGACAAATTGAAAGGGAAGGATGGGATTGATTCCTTCCATTGACATGCTTTTTCTCCAGCTCCATCTTCTCAATTTTGGCTTGCAACATGTCCATTTTATCTTGCGAGGTTTTCAATCTTCTGAGTGTTTTTTTCTATATCGAGTACAATATGCCTACGTTGATCTGTAATTGAATTATTTGAAAATTGATTCCTATAATCTGCCTTTGCATTGCTTGGGCTTCGATTGCATTCCTTCTTGCCTAGTCCTTCTTCCAGCTTTCCCACTTTCTGCTATATAGAGAAAAACAATCCTGAGCCCCTTTATGCGTCTTGCACCTTTGGATGCCTCCTCTAGCTTTGAGTTCTCACAAATAGTGCGTCGGTTTGAATGAGTGTTTGCCATTTTCTCTTGATAACCTCCATAATAACTAAGTGTCAGGTTTAGAATTGTTACATCATGGTGACTCTGCTTTTGCTGCATGCCACTTAGGCTTCCAAAGAGTCGACCCCACTACTTGTGCATAGGTTTGAGGCTTGTTGATTCTACCCTATAATATATGACAATTTTACCTTTGAGCTCTTTAATCTTTTCAATGTTTTTTTCTATATTGATTCAATTTGCCTCTTTTGATCATTTTTTTTTTCAAGTAAAAAAGGGGAGGATCCTGTTTATATTACTAGTGCAAATTTACAGAGTCTAATAATGCTGTCAACTGTCCTGCCTACTAAGAGGAAACCAAGACAGTCGGCTTGAAGTTGCCATTTGTCTTCAAACAAGCAAAAATTTGCCAGGCTATCGTCCTTCTCGAAGTAAACTAGGACAGGCAGCCTGAATGCATTCAGTCTAGTGTCTAACAACCTCATTACAGACATATCTAATATCTACTGCTAGGAGAAAATGCAAATTAGAAGCATTCATGTAACCTTTTGATCAGGCGAGTTGCCGTCATCATCTTTCTTTCACCATCCTGTTGGAATCGCGTAGGCTTGTGCGCAGGTAGGACATTGTAGTCGTGGGGATGCTCTGGAGTGTGCTGCATACATCATATCTAGGCGGTGGTCAATTTGAACGGCTCTGAAGAGCTGGTCATCCACCATACTGCGAGTTTCAAAGAGGAGCTCGAGATAACTCGTCTCGTGGTAGGGAGGTTGGTCCTCCCAATCCTCCTGAACAGTCGAGAAGGGATTGGGCCCTTGAGCATGGGTTCCTTTTGTGTCTGCTGTGGCTTTGCTAAGCTTGCCTGCTAGCTGATTATACTGTTGAGGTGCTGTCTTTGGGGTTGGTTCGCGTGTTGGGCTTGTCGTTTCTTCTCCTTCCCTTTGCACTTCTTCTTGAACGTAGCAAGTGGTGAAGTTCTTTCCCTGGTTCTTTTGCCTTACGCCTGTGAGAGGTTCCAGGATCTGAAAGCTTAATCTAGTTTCCAAAAGCCGTGGGGGGATTCCAATTGTTTGGGACGATGAAAATTAGGTGTTCTGGATAGTTCTGGATGGATTCGTTTGGAGCCATCTCCTCCACATACGCCATGGGTGGCGTTTTGTGTCTCCCGTGCTCCTTGGTTGCCTTGATTGCCCGTGCAGATGCAAGGGCCAACGCTCCCTCAAATGCCTTTTGCCTCTTCCTGCGAGAGTCATAGGCATACCACACCGCGCCTCCGCGAGGCTTCCTGCGTGCTCTTGGCATGTGGAGGAGTTGAGCTAAGGCCGGGGCATCGACAGAAAGGTTGGCCCTGCTCCAACACCCCGCAAATTGGATTTGCAAATACATCGTTTTGCCATTCAAACCGCTGATAAGGGTGAGGTTGATTGTGATTGTGCAACCATTAAACCTGAGTGCTTAATGCTTTGGAGTGTTGTTCCCTTTGCTTGCTTGAGGGGGCTCATCAACTAGACATGGCTGCGCGAGTGCCCTCCCAGCTTTAATGGTGAGAGGATGGGAGGTGGTGGCCATTATTTATGGCACTGCTTGTCACATTGCCACTTGGCCTGTGTGTTCAATGTGGCACCCCATTCGGGGGATGGAGATTTTTGTTGGCTAAAGCTTGGCATTGATTTGAGATGTTTGAGTTTTGAAATGTCACTGCTTCCCAATAGAAGTGGTCTATCTCCTTAATTACTCCTTCATTTGCCAGGTAGTTTGCTACCTTGTTTGCATCTCTTTTTATGTGGGATGGTGTGATGTTGAGGTTGATGCTAAGGAGGTTTTCGAAGTCCTATAGTAGCCCTAAGAGTCGCCAGCTAGGTGAGATTTTCAGAGGTTGTGCTCCGTGCAGGATCTTGGTGATTAGTTGAAGGACCATTTGAGAGTCTCCCTCCAAGATTAGCTTGCGATGGTGTCTATCAATAGTTGTTTGGAGGCCTTGCAGTAGGCCTGTAAGCTCTGCTACATTGTTCGTTGTTTCTCCCAGGTAGCCTGCTGCTAGACAGAGAGTATTCCCATTGGAATTTCGGAGTATGGCTCCATAACCTGTTGGTCTTGGGTTGCCTTTGGAGGCCCCATCAAAGTTGATTTTAATGAAATCTATTGGGGGAGGGGTCCAGGGGGTTGGGCTGCTGTGTTGGCTTTTGGATATTTTTAATGTCAATTGATTGACCAGGTTGGGTTGCCAACTTTGGAGGGGTCCAAGCGGTTGGGCTGCTGTGTTGGCTTTTGGATATTTTTAATGTCAATTGATTGACCAGGTTGGGTTGCCAGCTTTGGAGTATATGTTGCTCTTCTAGATTGCAATTTGAGTCCTCTGTTTTCCAGGATTTGCTCCTGATAGTTTCCTTGACCAGGGAGACTATTTTTGCCCATGTTACGTCCAGAGTGGAGACTTTAGAATGAAAAATTCTTCGGTTTCGTTCTTTCCATATTTGCCAAAGGGTGAATCTTTGGAGAAGTTGCCAGATGTGATTCAATAGAGGATTGTTGTAGGTGATCGAGTCCCAATTTAGGTTCCTCAGGGTCCCTAGATCTTGATTGGAGGTTTTCCAGAGACGCCATTTCATAACTTGTTCCTCTTGTTTCCAAAGGTCTTTCACTTTGAGAAGAGCGTCTTGACTTAGAGCTTGTCTTAGGGGGTTTAGCTCTTCAAGGTTGCTGAGGGGTTTTAGTTGTTGCTAGGAATCCTGCCAGAAAAGAGCGCTTTCTCCATTCATGGTTTTGTATAAGGTTTCTGTTTTGCTAAGCGATATTCCAAATGTTAGAGCCTTGTATTCTGGTATTGTGTCTGATGAGTTGGTTGTATGGTGTGAGGGGGGCTTTCTTCTGCTTCCATATTTGTGCCCATAGGGTTGTTGGCGTTTTTAACCATCTCCACCAGATTTTGGCCCCCATTACTTGGTTGAGTTTCCCAGGGTCGTGAAGCCCCAACTCTCCTGAGCTTTTGGGTGTGCAGATTTTGTCCCACCCAACCAACGCCCATTTCTTGTTGGGTTGATGGCCGTGCCAAAGGAAGTTTCTTTGGAAGTTTCGGATAGCTCTGATGACTTGCTTGGGGGCCGCTAGTGCAGTGAAGAGGTAGGTGGGAAGGGTTTGGAGAATCGATTTGAGCAGGACCAGACTGGCTGCGATGTTAAGCGGTCTGAAAGTCCAACTGCTTAGCCTGTTGGAAATAGACAAAAGAAGGCTATCCCAGGAGATAGATCTTGCTGTTGCTCCTGTGAGAGGTATGTCAAGGTAATTGGACGGAAGGGAGCTCTTGGGTATTCCTAGGAGTATGGAGATGTGGACTTGGACATCTATCGGAGTGTTAAAGTAGAGTTTGGATTTGTCTAGGTTAAGGGTCATTTCGGACGCCTCTGAGAAGTTTGAAAGGATGGAGTTAAGCTTGCTGGCCTCTCTAGTTGTAGGGAAGTTCAAGAGCAGGGTGTCATCTACAAATTGACTGTGTGAGGGTGCTGGTTGGATGTTGTGCAACAATAGACCTGCGAGAGAGCCCGCTATGATTGCAGCTTTGATGTAGCGTCCTAGACCTTCCGGCATGAGCACAAACAGGAACCGGCATGAGCACAAACAGGAAGGGCGAAAGAGGGTCACCTTGTCTGATACCTCGAGACGGGGAGAAGGGCTGGGAAGGAACTCCGTTAACAAGGATTGAGAAGAAAGCAGTGGAGGTGAGGTTTAAGATCCAATTCACCTAGCACTGGTCGAAACCAAAGGAATCTAAGATGGCCTAGAGGTATTGCCAACTTGCTTTGTCAAATGCTTTTGAGAGATCAAGTTTGATTAACATACTTGGAGTTTTTGTTGATTTGAGAGTGGATGACCTCTTGAGCAAGAATGATATTGTCCATAATTTGTCTTCCCTCCACGTACCCTGCTTGTTCCTTGGAGATGACAAAGACCAGTATGGGTTTAAGGTGATTTGCCATCACTTTTGTTATGATTTTGTAGATCACGTTGCATAGAACAATAGGTCTGAACTGTTTGGGATTTGTAACTCGTTCCTCTTTTGGTATGAGGGTTAGGAAGGTCACGTTGAGGGTCGGAAGGACTTGGCCTGAGGTGTGCGATTCCTCAACAACCTCCCAAACCTCTGTTCTTACCAGATCCCAATAGTGGTGGAAGAAGTAGGTGGTGAAGCCATCTGGACCTGGAGCCTTCCCTGGTGGTATGGCTTTTACAGCTTGATCTACTTCCTCCTGGGTGATAGGTCTCATGAGGGCTGCATTTTGTTCAGGAGTCACCAAAGAGGGTATATGCTGGGTCACTCGTTTGATGGTTGTCGTTCTGTCCTCCTTGTCTTTCGTTAAGAGATCTCGGCAGTAATTATTGAGCTCTGCTTCTATTTGGGTGTGCTCTCAGATTGGATTGCCTTGGCTGTCCTCTAGCTGAGTAATTTTGTTAATGTGCTTGCGGTGTATCATTGTTGCTTTGTGGAAAATTTTTGTGTTTTTTTCTCCCTCCTTGAGCCATTGAACCCTGGACTTCTGTCTCCACAAGATTTCCTCTTGCCTTTTCCTCTCTTCCAGTTGCATTTGGAGCTTCTGTTCCTCTTTCATTAGTATGAAGGTTTTTTGAAGCTCCATCAATTTGCTTTCTATATTCTTCATACTTTGGAATATATTGCCAAAGGTGTTCTTGTTCCAGAGTTTTAGCGATTGCTTGAAGTTTATGAGGCGTTGCTGAAATCTATACATGCTTGTGCCATACTCTATTTTCGCTTGAGCCCACCAGGTCTTTGCAAGCTGGTGAAAGTTCGGATGTGAGAGCCAAAATTTCTCAAACCGGAAGGGCTTGCATTTAGGAGTTTCCCCTGTTTCAAGGCTGAGGGCAATTGGCCAATGGTTTGATCCTGCTTTTGGGAGAATGAGACTTTCCATGTGAGGGCCTTCTTCCATTAGCTCTTCTGTTACGAGGAAACGATCCAACCTACAAGCAATATGCTGATTTTCTGATCTACGATTGGACCAAGTGAAGGTGCCATTACTATTTTCAACATCTACTAGCTTTAACTGGTCTATTAGGGTTTTGAACTTACCGTTGTCTTGTTCCAGTCGCTTGCTCCCTCCTGTTTTTTCTTTGAGCGACAAGATCATGTTGAAATTGCCTCCTAAAATCCAATTGTAGGTGGTCAGCAGGGTTTTGATGAAGATTAACCGTTCCAAAAATTTGTCTTTTTTTGGTTGACTTTGGGGTTCGTATACATTTGTTATAGTCCCCATCTGGTTTGAACCTGTGATCTCAAAATGGGCCGTTATTGTGCTTATGGTGGCAAATGATCTGCTTAAAGAGACAGTACAAGGATTCCATAAAAATGGCTAGACCTCATGAGAGGCCCCTGTGGACTCTGTTAGAATGAAGTCATCCTCGCCAAATGCGTTGGAAGATGCTTTTTGCTTCTATCCCTGCACATTTTGTTTCCTGTAACATTAGAATATCTGGGTTTTATGTTTGGATGCAGTTTCGGAGGATCCTTTGTTTGGATCGACCATTGAGTCCTCTAATGTTCTAGGTAATGATCTTCATCATTAAGAGGGTGGGGTTGGGTGGAAGTATCCCTTCGAGAGCTTGTGGATCTGCCCTGAGTTGATCATAAGGTGACTCGCTTCCTTGATGAGATGATGTACTGGTTTCCTCCCTCTTCTTTTGTTCTCTCACGACACTTTTTTGAGCTTGAACTAGACTCTGCGGCTATGCCTAGACGAGCTGTGGATCTTGCTGAGGAGTCAAGAAAGACTTTGTGTACCTTTCAGAGTTGCTCTTCGGGAAGTGTATGCAGGTCCTTTTGGTTGATGGCTTCCTCAAGTTTTTCCAGGTCGATGCCTGCCAGATCTTTGTCATCCAGGGGCATTAGGATGTCTCCATCTGGGTGGAGTTCATGATTTGGATAAGGAGAGCCAGAGTTTTGGTTCTTACCTTTGGTCTGAAGCGACTCTTTGTGTGGATCTTGGATGGCTCCTTTCGGTAGTTGGTTCAGGATCTCATTGGAGTTCTTGGTCAGGATTTGCGGTTTAGGGTTTGGGTTCTGCTTCCTCGGAGGATTTTTCTTCCTGGTCATGGCAGTGGTGAAGCCATCTTGTTGTGCGGTGTTGCCTACTTAAGTAGCTTGCTTATTTAGGGGGCAGTCTCTGAAGAGGTGACCATGTTCGTGACATTTTTTGCAGCGGAATGGGATGTGTTCGTAATCTAGGGTTTGTTGCTAGTCTTCGTCCTGGTATTCCAATGTCACTGCTCCTGGTAGGGCTTTTGAGATATTCATGTAAACACAGATTCGGGCGTATGAGGTGTACTTTCTCTGTTTTGTGGCTTCTGAGGTTTTGACATATTGGCCCATTGTATTTCCGATTTCCATGAGGATTTCCTCCAGTCAGAACTCTTGTGGTAGGGAGTAGAGGCGGATCCAAACGAGGGCCACGGTGAAGTCCTCCTTATTTGGGTTGAATCTCTTCGTCCAAAGACATAGAAATAACCCTGTCGAGTTGTAGAAATATGGATCGTTCTCAAAGATTTGATCTCTGTCTTCTGGGTTGTACAAAATGATTGTGAAAAAGCCCTTGGAGCTAAGTTGGATCTCATAGTCCCCTTTGGGATTCCACCAGTGCTTTATCCACCTGGTCAAGTCTCGTTCTGATGGCTATAGGCCCAGAAATTTGCCAATAAGGGCATGCTCGCTCATAAATTGTGTGTTCCCCCACTCTTGTTGAGCTGATGGTCTATCTTGGCGGCTTATCCGTTTGTGGAATGCATTTGCTAGGCTCCCATCCGTGAGGTGCTTTTGGATGTGATGTGTCGGTTTCCACATCCATTTCCTTCTTGAGCCCTTGTTCTCTGGCGAGGAGCTGGTCGTGCATATACAGTGGCGGCTCAAATGTTGGGCGTTTTGCCCTTGTTCCCGATCGATCGTTGGTTGTTATGTTGCTGTACGAGGGGGGTTCCCCCCCCCTTTGCTGAATGCATTCCGACGTGTCAGGTAGAGGACAATCTGCGGCTGGCCGTGGCAGAGGGTTTGCTTTGCGGTGGGATGATCCAGTCAAGCAGAGAGATGTTTCAGAGTGCACTAGGGTTTCAGACGCCAAAGGGCATTCACAACTCTGCCTCTTTTGATCGTTATCTAAATAAATTGATTTCAATTATTTACCTTAGCATTCCTTGGGCTTCCAATGCATTTCTTCTCTTCTGGTCCTTCCCTTTGGTGTTACCACTTGGTATACAAAGAAGCAATCTTGAGCCTCTTCGGGATGCCTCTTGCACCTTTGAATGCCTTTGTGTAACTTTAAGTTATCGTAGAGATTACACTGGTTTGAATTGCTATGAGGGTTTGCCATTTTCTCTTGATAACCTACATAACTAATTGGCGGGTCTAGAATTATCACACGAGGATGACATTGCTTCCTTGCACACCAATCAAGCTTCGAGAGAGTTGACCCTAGCACTTGCATATTGGTGTAGGCTCAAGGCAAGGCCACCAAGATAGATGGTAGTCACAAACAATCTTTGGGTATTTCAAATTTTATACCATACAACAATTGTCCTATCCTTGCATCCATCAAGTTGAATGGCAAGAGGCAAGAGTACAGGTTCTTTCGTAGTGCTATACTCACTTATGGATATACTTGCCACTTATCCATATTGCTTGTGTCCAAAATTTGGTTTCTTAGATGATAGATAGCTCATGGGAGTTATTGTATTAAAGGACTCCCCCATTTATTCGAAGAGTTCTTGTAGGTAAATAAGTTTTGCTTATCAATTGTAGTTTTGAGATGCCTCAAACTGTGGTAGAATTCACATCGAACAAAGCTCTTCTCCTACCTATGAGCTTTGGAGACTATTTGGGTTTGCAAGGGCTTTGCTATTGAGGAGTTTATTTGAAATCCATATGATAATTATAGAGTTGAGATACATCAAAATGTGGTAGAATTCACATTGAGGGAAGCTCTTTGCCAATTTATACGAGTTTAGAGACTATTTGGCTTAGCAACGGTTTTTGATGTTTTGCTCCATATTATTATCATATATAAATTAATAAGAATAATAACAAGAATAAAATAATTCCCCTAAAACAATTATAATAAGTATTTATTATGGATATTTGGGTAATTAAAGAAAATGATAAATAAGTAACAACAATTATGGAGAAACCCTAAAATATAATAAAGAATTCAAGTGGATCATTGGGATTGAGTTCTTGGATTTTATATAATGAGAGGAAAAAAAAGAAAAAAACATCTCTTTTGGTTGTCTTGTAAGGTTAAGGAATTGTTTATATAGTAGTAGATTGAAGGCTTGGGAGTGACTTGCAACTAAAAATTTAAGTAACTAGGTTTACAGTTGGGTGGAGAGCCATGCCCCACTCTTTGTTGCGGTTGTCAAATCAAGGTATCACAATCTTTAGTTCCATTTTACAAGTATGTTGGTTTTTTTATCACATGTAAATATCACATTGTTGTTCTTGTAGGTTATGTAATTTTATTAAAGTTTCCTATGTTGGAATCAAATATAATTATGAATTAATTTTCTTTAGGTTAATCGATTAGTTATATTTGATTCCAACATAGGGAATTTTAATAATAAGAGCAATGGTGAGGTATTTACCTGTGGTGAAGAAATCAACATACATGTAATATGTGACCTAGAAATTGTGATACCTTGATTTGACAACCACAACAAGAGTGGGGGATGACWCTCCATCCAATTGTAGATGTTGCTACTTAAATTTTCAGTAGTAGGTCACCCTTGAGCTTTCAATTGATATAAATGACRATGATAAGGATTTGTTGATATAGTAGTAGATTGAGGGGGGTAACTTTCAACTGAAGATTTAAGTAGCAAGGTCTATGGTTGAGTGGAGAGTTATACCCCATTCTTTGTTGTGATTGCCAAATTAATGTATCACATTTTTCAGTTCTATTCTACATTTATGTTAGTTTCTTCACCACATGTAAGTACCACATTGTTGTTTGTGTTGGTTAGGTAATTTTATTAAAGTTCCCTAAGTTGGAATCAAATATAGTTATCAATTAATTTTTTTAGGTCAATTGGTTAGTTATATTTGATTTAAACATAGGGAACTTTACTAGAATTACTTAACCTACATGGACAATGATACATGGACTAGACAAAAGTGAGGTACTTCTTTATGGTGAAGAAACCAATATAACTATAGGATGAGATCTTGAGAATGTGATACCTTGATTTGACAACTACAACATATAGTGGAGGATGACTTTCCACCTAATTGTAGACTTTGCTAAAATCTTTAATAGACTTTACTAAAATCTTTAATAGCAGGTCACTCTTGAGCCTTCAATTTACTACTATGTTAGTAATGTCTTAGCCTTGCCCTTTCTATTCTTTAACCAAAACTTTAACCAAAATAGATGTTATTTTTTTATTTTTATTTTCTTTGTATAGAATTCAAGAACTTGATCTCTAGATCCATTTGAATTCTTTATTATATTTTAGGATTTTTTTATAATTGTTGTTACTTATTTTACCATTTTTTTAAATTATCCAAATATCCATAATAAGTATTTATTATGATCTCGTATAATTATT
>SNQJ01S0051756.1:49740-95790 GCA_010110895.2 Picea sitchensis
TTTAGTAATGTTGAGTTGCAACTAAAGTCTTGAGTCTAGTTCTATCTTAGAACTAAAGTGTAATGTTGAGTTGCAACTAAAGTCTTAAGTTTAGTTCTAAGTTCGAACTAAAGCATGTCAGTCTCAAGTCTAGTTCTAAGTTCGAACTAAAGTATAAAGCTGAGTTATGACTAATGCATGCAATCAGGTTACTATTTCGAGCTTCTCCTCTTCCTCTCTTCAGCCTATATAAGAAGAGGTCGAACCCTCTTCTCAATACAGTTTTGCAACATAATTTTGAAACATAGTTTTCATATGCAGGTTGAGGGTGAAGTAATAGAGGAGTACATCAGTGATAAAGAGGTAGCATATCAAAGGTGTATTTCAGCGAGGTCTTGTAAGTCTTTGTCAAGTCAGAGTCATCTTTGAAAGCTCTTTGAGAGAAGTACATTCATGGTGGATATTTGTAAGAGATTTTACATTATTGATGCAATAAAAGAATATTGTTTGCTGGGGTTTTTCTCCCTGTACAGGGTTTTCCCAGGGTATATGTGTTGTTGATATGCATGTTTACTTATCTACATAATTATTGTTATTCGATTATGATTTGAAATTGTTGAAGTGTATTACGCTGTAATCAAAGTATTGAAGAAAATAAAAGAATTAATCGCAATAAGAAATCAAGCTCATAATTTAATATGGTATTAGAGCTTAGGGCGTGTTAAACGTGTTGAAGTGCAGCAACAGGTACACACAGATCCTAACGAGCTTGATTAAGTTTCCAGTGTGAGGACCACGACATCCTCCATTTCAGTCAGGGTCGAAGATAGGTTCGAAGGAGCTACCAACTTTAATGTGTGGAAGCTTCATATAACAAATATCTTGCAAGAGCATGATCTTGAGCAGTATGTGACCACAGTGGTGGATGAACCAACGAATAATGCAAGAAGAACGGTTTTTAGGAAGAGTCAATCAAAGGTCAAGCAAATCATCTTTGACTCAGTCAAAGATAGTATAATGCCTGCAATGACTTCGTTTATGACTGTCAAGGATTGTATGTATACCTTGGTGAATTTGTATGAGAAACAGGCTTCAAGTCAGAAGAAGACACTTAAGCACAAACTTAAGTATTTGAAGATGGAGAAAGGTGAATCAGTGGCATCTTTTTGTTCCAGGATAGCTCAGATCAGAGACCAGCTTTTGGTCACAAGGGTGATAGTGGACGATGATGATTTAGTGCAGACCATTTTTGACGGTCTTCCTTCTTCATGGGAGACCTTATCTAGTGTAAGTGGGAGAGAGATTCAACCCACGTTTGAGAGGTTATGGCATGATTGCCTCTAGGAGGAGAGACGCACAACTACCAGGTGCGAGCCAACGAAAGAAGAACACTCAACTTTAGCATCAAGATTCAAAGGAAAGAAGAAAGAAAGGCTCTCAATGGAAGCCAAACATCAAAGGTACATTCAAAGGCAATAATATTGATACATCTAAGATTAAATGCTTTAGTTGCAATAAGTTGGGTCATTTTGCCAAAGATTGTTGGTTTAGAAATAAATATCCTAGGAAAGGAAAACATCATGTCTCAACTGCTAAGGATGATGGATCCAAAATAAATCAGAAAAGTCCTTCTAATGAGAAAGAAAATAGGAAATAATATTATTTGGTTTTTGCTATATAGTTCAGTTTCCACTGGGCCGAAAACTTGGTTAGTAGACAGTGGTGCATCAAAGCACATGACAAGGTACAAGGAGATCCTCTCAGATTTTGAGACAAAATATTTTGCAGAGCAGGTCGAGCTTGGGGATGAAAAATGTTACAAGATAGAGGGAGTAGGCTCTGTCTCCTTTAGATTGGAATCTAGGGCTAGACTTCATGTTGATGAAGTATTATATGTTCCAAGGCTCAAGTAGAATTTACTATCAGTTGCAACCCTTGAGGAGAAGTGATATTGGGTGATCTTCAAGGACAGGAAGGCACTACTATGGGCTAAAGGTAGCCACTTAAGTACAACATAACTCATTGGAACTCGCAGTGGAGGATTGAATGTCGTGTCAGGACAGTTAGTTCAAGCGTTGGCTCATGATGCGACTAGCTCCAGTGAGTTGTGGCACAGACGACTTGGACATCTTCATTACAATTCTCTTCCAGACCTACATAACATGGTATGTGGCATGCCCTCTATTTCTTTTAGTAAAAATGAAATTTGTAAGGGATGCATGCTAGGTAAAAATATAAAGAAAACATTTCCTAGTAGTGACAATAGAGCTCAGGGCATCTTATATCTGGTTCATTATGATGTATGTGTTCCCATGTCATCTTCCTCACTCAGTGGTTGTTTGTATTATGTCATTTTTATTGATGATTACTCAAGAAAATGTTAGATATATTTTCTTAAAGCTAAAAGTGACATTTGATAAATTCAAAGAGTATAAAGTTTTTATTGAAAAACAGACAGGGAAACACATCAAAATCTTTAAAACAGACAATGGAGGAGAGTTTGAATCTCTTCAGTTTGATGATTTTTGCAAGTCAGCAGGAATCAAGAGACAGTTGACTGTGCCATATAACCCTCAAGAAAATGGTGTTGTTGAGAGGAAAAACATGGCTATTTTTGAGGCAGCGAAAGCAATGATGTTTGACCAGGATCTGCCAAATTCTTTATAGGCAAAAGCTACCTCCACTACCATGTATATTCAAAAAAGGTGTCCACATGCTATTTTGAAGGACACGACTCCTGAAGAAGTCTTCTCAGGGATCAAACCTGAAGTAGGGCATCTAAGGATATTTGGATGTCCTGTGTAAATTCATGTCCCCAAGGAAAAGAGGACAAAGATGGAACCCTCAGGCAAGAAAGGGGTTTTTGTGGGGTGTTAGGACCTTGAAATGCCTCTTTTTCACTACCCTTCTCATTCCTAAGCTAAATGACTATTATAATGAGCACCAAGACCCTTTTTCCCAAGGTACAAACTATTCATCTTGCTTTTATGTTTTCATTTACTTAGCATGTTTGATTGATAACGTTCACATATTTTACCCATGAAATAATTGAACTAATGATCAAAGTGTTAGAACAACCCACTTCAAGAAACTTGTTGCTGTCACAGCTATGCACAATTCTTGGAAGTTGTTACAGGACTTCTGCAACAGACGCCCATCAATCCTGGAAGCTATTACACAATTGCTACAACAGAAGCCTGTTAATCTCGAAAGCTGTTACAACAGACGCTACCAGTCCTGTTGTGATGCGATTGCTGCAACACCTGTTGATTAGAACGCTGGCTCACGATGTTGATGAAGGAGAATTCAAGATTTGGTATTAATGATATTTAACGAACAACCTGAGAATCAGGGATTCTCAGGACTGCTCTATTTCTGAACACTGATTGACTCTGACTTTAAATAGCAGAGCTTTTGTAATGTAAAGGGTTGTTATCCTTTTGGCTTGAACTGAAGAAAGGAACGATTATTGTACACAAAGATCTTTTTGGCAATTGAATGAAGAAGTGGATTGAATTTCTTTAGCAGACTGTAACCTATCTTTTGAGTGGATTCAGTGAGAAGGAAAGGGCCCACCTTCCTCACCGATTCCCCTTTGTTTTGAATTCTAGATTTAGTCGTTTTCATTGCAAATGGTTTAACTGTTAGATATTTCTGAATACAATTGCTGTTACAGTTTAGTTCCTTCTTGGTAAATGCGCATAGACTTGTCTCATGAGCATTAGAAGTCAATTGCTGAACATGGCTGGATAATTACTTTTCCTTTTTCTACATTAGGTTAAAAGCTTGCTTTGAAGAATTAAGAGTGTGAAGTAACTTCTTGCAATAAGTAGATTTCTCTTCAGCAATAGTATAGAATTTCTTCCTGCAAAAGTAAATTAGAAAGTTAGATTAAGGTAGGCAATTAATAGTCTTTTGTAGATCCATCAATTTAGATTGCAATTATGATTTTAACTCTGTAGCACTCCAACTGTATCAGCACAATTGTGTTAGCAATATTGTTTGTTTGTTTTGGTGAAAAGAACTTCCCTATTGCAATTAGATTAGAGATGCTTTCATAATCTAGCATGGACTGTGCATAATTATCTTGAAATAACAGACTTCCCTGGGTTGACAATTCATATTGAACACTTTGATTTTCCATTCAATTAGACAATTAAAGTGCCCAACATTTTGGCGCCGTTGTCGGGGAAGATAATTGTAGATTTTGGTAAGCACACTAGTTTTTTTTTTTAGGAATGAATAGTCTACATGAATCACCAAATGCGAGAACGAACCCCCCAAAAAACTAACATTGCAGGCACCAGAGGAAGTGGAGGAAGAAATCCAAACATACTGGGAAGACAAAACATTGTTGATGAGATTATAGCCAGAGCAGAGTCTTCTTCAGGATCCATTTTTCGCCCTGCCAATCCTCCAAGAGGACGTGATCCACAGTCGACAGAAACACCCACTCTCGAAACATCGTTCTCATCAAGGGCTGAAGCTTAAGTTGTAGCTGAAAGAGAAGCTTAAGATTTGTCACCAACAAATCAACAAGCAACACTCGAGAACATTGAGGATCAAGGTAGTATAGCCTCGAACTGAGAAAACCTAGAAGACGCTGTTTATCAGAGCAACTGTCGGATAGTCACTAAGGAAGAGTGGGACGCTGTTCATATTGAGTGGAGGGAGAGAGCACATATGGAGTCAAGGGGATAATGAAGAAGATCTCTACCAAGAGAATCCACAGAACAACGAGGATTAGGTAAACAATGAAAACACTATCTCTACTCTGGGTTTTCCTATTTCTAATGTTCCCACACGAGGGATGGCTCCTATGAAAAACATACCTCTCTCGACTCTCTCTGGGGATTGCTGGTTTATCACTTCATAAAGAAAGAAAATTTCATATTGCATATGCTTTGTGCATTTTTTGATCCTCCTATGGAGTGATCTTACATTTTAAATCTAACAAATGAGAAAGGTTGAGCTTTGTATGAGTTCCATATACAAGTACAAAATATCATCGAAGACCATGGAAATAAATTGCCATATAAAGGATTTGTAGAAATCCACATTTCCAAAAATTTATCCAATCACCCATCAAATATAAACATCATATATGTCAAGGGTCCTCCATTATCTCTTACATTTTGATCACAAAACGTTTGAATAATTAGCAAGTAGAGTAGGATAACAAATTGTTTGATTCGAACAAAGAGGAATGCAGTTATTCAACAATCAAGTTTAGTTGAATGCATTCTTTGGAGAGAGAGAGAGAGTCTACTTCCCCATTTTGTTTTCTTTGAAATATCTGGACTTTTGCCTCCAATAGAGACTTGCTCAAACCTTATGCTACTATCAAAATCAACAATGGGGATAAATAATACCTCTACTAGAGTCCCCACATTGGGATTTCTTAGCATCAAGGTTTTAACAATAATCATAGTCTCTTATGTTTTCCCTAGAAAAAAATATAATGTCTATTCAGGCAAGTAAAAAATTACACTAATTTGTTGTTTGCACTTACATATAAAAAGAGAGCATGTTTCTATCCTTGTCAAAACCAACATCCAAAGACATATATAGCTACATAATTATGTTCTCACAACATCGAAATTAACAATGCTTAATTGTCTTAATCTTAGACTTATACATATCTAAGATAAACTATGTCTATATCATCTCTTAACAAAAAAAACAATGCAATGTTTGAGCCATTTAAGGCTAGAAAACAACTCTAGGTGCCTAAGATCATAAACTATGACAACATCAACTATAATTGCAATGAGAGATGTAATTTAATCCATTTTTCTCCATAGCACTTTTGAAAAGAAGTTTTCATGGCCTTCCTTTTGCAAAGTTATTGGGTCTAGTACCAAACCTTGCCTTCATTTTAATTGTATGATTTTGAGAGAGAGAGAGAGAACAACTTGAGGCCCTTGCCTTGACCTATCAAAAAACCCCAAAACTTGATCTTTATTGATAGTCAAATCCATTAATTGCCTCTAATTCTTTTGAATCACCCTTCTTTGCACTCTACATGGACAACCTCCCCCTCTAGTATATGTCCTTTAGATAAAGCATCTTCCTCCTAATTTTGTTCTATAAATGTGTAAAGAAAATTGATTCAAATAGTCAAGGTGAAGTCGTCCTAGTATATGTCTATAGGTGATGTTTTTCAAACAAATAGAAGACACTTTGACAACTGTAGTAATGACTATTGTCTCTCATTGTCTATTTTTGTACTAGAAAGTTTCTTTTGATTCTAATGAATATCATCGAAACTTCTTTTTCCTTTGGAAAAAAAATTGATTAAAAAATGATTGCTATTGCTTTGATGCGACACCCCAAATTCTTTAGGTTAATCTTTAATCCATTCATCCACTTGATCACCATAGAGTTAAATCTGTTTTACATTTTTCTCCATGGCACATTTGAAATGAAGTCTTAATGCCATTAATTTTGCAAAGTGTACCAAGGCTTACCTTCATCTTAATAGTATGATTTTGAGAGAGAGAGAGAGAGAAAGACGATGAGTTTCTCTTTAACCACAACCCCTAGATAGTCAAGTATGGCACTACTCTTCACTCAAGCTTCATTTTGTTTATCCAAATTTTCAAACACTCTTGAAGAGAGTCTCCAACCCATCATTTTTAAACACTTGTGATTTGCTCCACCTCTAAGTAGACTTGCTTTAATGAGTAGATGTGATAAATTTTGTCGAATAATATTCCAATGTTTGATTCTCTTATTAGACCATTGTGTGTGTGTGTTTTTTTCTTCACGCAGTAAAAAAACAGTTTCACTGTTATTCTATTAGGAATCAAGTGAACCTTTCAATTACATATAGATTTAAAAAAGCTAATGTTTTTTTGAAAGCAACAAAAGTCTTGATAGTTTAACATAGACTTTAAACTATTCAAAATATGTTTCTGTTGTCTTCTGTCTAGTAGTTGCATGTTAATACATAATATAAAGTACTTGTCTTGTCAAAAAAAACTTTTCATCTAGAGCAGATGACCATTGATGTATCTTGATTTAAAATAGTAGATCCCTATCTGCATTTACTACATTTGCTTTTATAGATTCTTAAAAAAAACCATCCCATAGGACAATCCATCACCTTTTTGGAAAGTGTATATGCTACAATGTTGAATTTCCCATGCATAAATTTGATTCCATCAAACTTATCTTTTAGACTCCTGATTTGATCTTTCTAGGTGTTTAAATATAACAGATTAAGATTTGATTTATCATTAATCCAGTCAATGGCCACCTTGGAATCTCCATTTACGATCATCTTGCTTATGGATAATCTAGAAACAAAGTGTAAGAGACCCCATAGCCCCAAAATTTATGCTTTCATATTGTTTCCTTTACCACCTGCAAAGTGTGCCCTATAAAAGTGATCTGAATTAATGTTAAGAAATATACCTACGCCACAAAGATCATCAACAACTGCACCATCAAAGAATCCTATTGGATTATCATCAAAGAAAACTGGATTAAGTATGGAATCAATTTTTTCAATTTCACACGTCCCATTGAGTTTTTTAATTGAGAGAAGGATTTTTGTGACAATTCTGGAATCCTACCTATGCAATTTCTCAAATAATATTTTATTCATGTACTCTTAGATGCCCCAAATTACTAGAAAGGGAATATGTCTCATCTTTGGATATTGAGTGAACCATTGAAACATATTATCTTCTAAAGAGGAGCAACTCCAAGCTTCTAGCATTTTGAGATAACTTAAGATTTCTTTCCAGATGGATTGTGTAGTTTCACAGTGCATAAAGATATGTGAAGTTGTCTCTTCATCATTGAGACAAAGACTGCATATTGAAGGTCCTATGCCACCCCTTTTTCTATAATTTGCACCAGTAAGAATACAGTCCTTTAGGCATAGCCACATGAAGCAAATAATTTTACTTGGGATGTTTACTTTCCAAATTGACTTAAACCACCATCTATTTCCATCCATGTGGTTAATGAAAGAAATTGATTGATATGCTAAATTAACAGTTACAGAACCCATAGCCCTGTTCCAAGACGAGACTATCTTATCCTTTGAATTATTTAGAGAGATTCCACTACTTTTCAACACTAAAAGGAAGTTGTTCCATTCTGTAGCCAAATCCCCTGACAGACCAAGGTGATTAGCCTCAAGCCATCTTTGATTAGTACCAACATCTACTGGTAAGGTCGCTTGTGCTAATGTGAAGATATGCAGATTGTTGAGGTGTTGTATTAAGGGACCTGAGAGTCTATACGATGCATTATCTCCTATGAAAGGGTCCATCCCAAGAATGACTTGTTTACCACACCCTATCAACCAAGCCAACCATCGCTTTATAATATGCATAGAAGTCATAAAATTTTTCTAGATAATATAGGCAACCGAAAACTTACTGTCATCTTTGTGCAGTCAAGAAGTTAGATCAATTCCTTTTAGATATTTTTTTTTAAGGATCACCTCCACAAACTTTTTCCAAATAGACCTCTCCAGCAAGATTTGGCAGCCAAAGATTGGGCAAACCAAAATATACTCCGTATACCCCATCCACCAATTTCCTTTGGTCTAGCGATGTTTTTCCATTTACTTACGTGAAAGCTTATACTTTTTCTAGCTCCTCTCCAAATGAAATTAGCAATGAGCCGTTGAATCTTGTGTAGTATAGTAGAATGAATCTTTACCAAACTAAGCCAGTACACAAGGAGGCTTTGAAGCACGGATTTTGCTAAAACAAGTCTGCCTCCTAATGAGAGCCAATGGAAGGACCAATTACCAATTCTCTTCTCAACCTTTTGAACCATCCAATTCCAGTCCGCCACCCTGTCGCTGTTATGTTTTAAATAAAAACCCAGATATTTCATACTTTTATCCATGCTGATAAACTGTATATTGAATGTTTCCTGTATCCTTTGCTCCAGACTGGGATCTATATTTTGTGTAAGAAAGCACGATTTTTGGCAGTTAACATCCATACCATAGACAAGACAAAAACTTGTTAAAATAGTTTGAAACTCCATCCAACCTTCAAATTTACCAATACCTAAAATTAGAACATCATCGACAAAGAACATATGTGAGATTATAGTCTCAGTAACAACTTTGAGTCCATGAAAAGACCCTTCTTTCACAACTTTCTTTAATAATCTGCGTAAACACTCAACAACCAATAGGAATAACAAGGGGGAGAGAGAGCAGTCCTGACGCAGCCCTCGATAAATCTTAAATACATCTGTAGGGATCCATTTATTAAAACTGCCATGTTAACATAAGTTACACAAGCCATAATCCATTGGGTAACCTCCCATTTTAACCCGATTTGGATTAATAACATTCGTAGAAATTGCCAACTCACCTTATCATATGCTTTCTTTAAGGCCAAATTTAGAATAATTGAGCTTAACTTCTTAGATTTAGTAGTGTGCAAACACTCTTGTGCTATCCCCACAACATCAAAGATTAATCGATCTTTAAGGAAACCAAACTGTTCATAGGATATACATGATGCCAATTTATCTTTCATCTGTGTGGCAATGATTTTTGATATGGCTTTATATACAAAATTACAGAGGGAAATTGGTCTAAAACCATGAAATGAGTCTGACTTGCTTACCTTGGGTATAAGGGAAAATAAAGTAGCATTGAGTGCACCCGATATAAAGGTTGTACATCTGGATTCCTCAACAGATTTGTGAAGATCCTCCCCCAATATATCAAAAAACGCTTGAAAGAGTTCCTGTGTCCACCCATCTGGGCCTGGGCTTTTATCTTTTGGCATTGTGCTAACAATTTCCTTTACTTATTCTAAAGTGACAGATTTGCCAATCTCATCACTTTTTCACATTCTTGAGTACTTTGATTTGATTACAAAAATCCTTTGCCTCTATCGCACTGAATTGTTCTTTGAAATGATTATATGCAATCTCTTTAATATCATTATCTGTTGTTTTGTGGCATCTTGCATCATCAACTATAAACATAGTTACCAACTTAATGAGAACTCTCCAGAGTTCTCATTTTTTTTGGGGTTCAATTTTTTGCCTCGTTTTTAAAAATGGTGCTACCAGTAGCACCCCCTCTCTGTTTTTAGGTGATTTTTGATACTTCAAAATTTTCGATCCACAATGTTTTCACATTATTTTTTTAAATGCTCATTTTTCATCTATTTTCAATTTTTTCTATATATATATATATATATATATATATATATATATTTTGTTTTTATTCAACTTCTATTTTAGTCTTTTTTTCATGCTTCTTTCAATCTTAAAAATGTTTTTTTACCATTTACTTTTTCGAAGTTACGATTTTTCATAGAATTTTGTCTCCTTAATTAATTTATTGTTCCATACTTTTTAAATATATTGAAAAACATCATTTTTAACACATTGTTTACCTTTACTTCAATAAATCGAAAAAAAATGTAGTTAAATAACACTACTTTTGAATATTTATAAAAAAAATACACATTTTATAGCCATATATCATAAAAAACCTATATATTTTGGTACATATTCCTTAAAATAGCATGTCAAATAAAAGCATTTTTATGGACATAATTCAACAAAGAAAGTCTAAATTTATAAAAAATTATCATTTTTCTTTCATATTTTTATACATTTAATAAAATTTTTCCAATGTATAGTGATTATAGAAATAAAACCGAAAAAAAAAAAAAGCAATAAAAGATTCATCACAAAACAAAAAGAGATACATCTTTATTCTTATTTTCAAATATGAAAGGTAAAATCATTCTGATTATAACTCATAAATTTTTTTGTAAAATTAGACATAGATCTCCAAAGCCATCTTTAAACTAATCAACAATATCATGTATCCCAAATTCATCATGATCAATAGACACATCATCATCTTCTTTGACTTCATTTTGTGTTTCCATTGTGTTATTTTGTTCTTTCATTGGTTCTTTGATATCTGCAAGTTTTCAAAAGTGATCTTTTCCAATCATTCATCCTAATGGTACTTGAGGTTCTTTTGACAATTTTGCCACCTTTGATTCACTAAAATCTCTTTTCCTCAAACCAACTTCATGCATTTCATCTGTAAGAGCTGGAATAACATTAATTATTTGTTGTCAAAGCTGCATTGTGTTAGATTCCTTTCAATGGCTATACAATTCCTTTATTTTTGTAGGTAACACATTAATGTTGTACCTAATCACCAAATACAAAATAAATATTGAAGTGAATCTGTAAAAAGATAAATTAAAAATAAATCTAAGATTGAAGTAGCGATTTCATAAATGTTGGATCATAATTCTTACTTGAACATATCCAAAACCCAATCTCCTTCATTTGAAAATTTATCTATAAGATAATTAATTAATGTTTGTGGTTTTTAATAAATATTAACCATCTCTCATTCAAATCTTTTCTTCATATGTTAGCTTTTAACCCACATCATTTGTATACACCAATATACTACTGAGTCTAAGCCAATGTTTGAATTGGCACGAATAGAATTATAAGAATCATCTTTTGTCCAGGTTTTAAGATGTATACTCTCAAAATCATGTTTAAATGATTATTTCTTGGAACTCTGAATATTTGGCTTGTGCGTAACAAATAAGTGAAATTCCAATTAATTTGTGAATTAATAAAATTGTTTTATAATATTCTTTGAACATACACTTTCAATATCTAACCAAATAAACTGTCTCCTTGTCTTTTCTTTTTCCCTTTAAACTTGATTGTACTAATCCTTGTTGTGTAATGCGAATGAAATACTAGAAATCTCCAAAATAGTGATGTTGTAACTTCTATAAAATCTCACACTTTCTTGAAATCTTGGTAAAAGTATAAGGCTCAATATCATATTCAATGTTTGGGATATTATAACCATAGGGATATCCATAATAACTAGGGAGTATTCTTTTTTTGGAACAATACTTGCAAGTTTTCACAATCACCTAATATCACTTTATATTGAACAATGTCGAGCCCATTCCAAATGTAGTGATCAGGGTGTCATCAAGTTGAACATATTGAACCGTCTCATTTTTTTTCTTTCAAACTTGGCTTTTGAATAATTTTCTTAAAAGTTTCAGGCACTCCATCTGCATTCTTCTTTGGCATCTTCAATGAAACAAACAAACATATAGTTTATATGTCTATAACTATTAAAATATAATAAATTAACTTACAAAACAAACAAACATATAGTTATATATCTATAACTATTAAAATATAAATAAATTAACTTACAAATGAATAATATGAATGTAATAAATCAACATACCTTTTTGAATGCAACAAAAAATTGTTTCAATACTACTGAAGAGCTTGAATTTGGATAGTTGAGTTTAACATCATCCCAACTTTCTTCATTCAACATCTTGACCGTTTCTTTTTGTATTTTCATATACACCTTGTGACTAAAGAAAACAAAAATAATGTTAAACTGATATTAAACTGAAAAAATTAATTATCTTGTCCTAACATAAATAAAAATAACTCAACAAACTTACTTTTTAAATTCTTCACACATTTCTTCCATAGACAATTCTCCCGACCTAACACATGATAATATACTTATGATAAGTTTATCATTCTTCACTCATTGTATTGATCTCCAAGGTGTTATAGTCATATCATCAGGAAGATTTTTTATGTCGGGACTTGTCTTAATTGTTCCACATATCAATGGTTTAGCCTTCTTAACTCTCTGATTCTTTATACCAACATTTTCCCATAGGGTGAAGATCTCATCTATTAAATCCCATATCTGTACAGTTCTAAATTCCAATTGAAAATAATTATCCATAGATCTAAATATATCATTTCCTTTGCAATATTTTTCTTTTGTATTTTCATCATCAAGTGGGAATCCTATTTCCATGCAACATTGCTTCCTAAACTTAACATCAACATTTGATGTCTCTCCGTGACATATTTCATAAAATTCATTGTGGATGAATCTCACCCTTTGAATGAAGGTCATAGACATTTTGAACTCATTGTCTGTGTTATGATCCCATGCCAATAACTTTGCTTCTGAATCTGTTAAACTGACATAAATTTTGCATTTGACTGTCTCTAAAAGAGGATTATTGGGATATTCTTTCATCAATTCTCTTCTAGCCTCTGCAGAATGATTTCCTCCAATCACATAATATTTGTAGTCAAAACATTTTGATCTATCAAATTCTTCCCTCGTAGGAACTTCCATTGGGTCAACAAGAACTAGGTAATCAACCTCATGTGCATATGGATTGTATCTAATCAATGCTTTCAAATTGTGAATATGCAAATGATGTGGTTTTTTAATTTGATATTTTTCCTGCCCTTTTGTGAGTTTATAAAATTGTTTCACATTCAACTGAAATGTGTGGCCATCATCAACTAAGTTTGTCGTCCTCATTCTATTTCGAATGACATTTTGTGTTGTTTTCATAATACCATCCTCTAGATTAACACCTGGTGTTATTATTTCTCTGCTACTTTTAGAACTTTCAGTATAATACTTCGAGCTAACGATGACTTCTTGAACATTATCAACATTTGTTTTCTTCCTCTTATGATTTAAATGTGTTTCATCTAAAGCAATGATTTCTTCATAAACAATAGGAATAGACTCATCATCAACCATCGATCGTTTGCGTTTATTTTGTTAGATCTTTTTGCGAGAAGGATTGATAGCTACCTCATTGGGATCAATCCCAACAAAACCTTCATTGGAAATTTCCTCATTTTCATATGTAACCCTTTTAGGATTTCTAGAATGAGGATTTTTCTTTTTTCTTTCATGTTCTTCTCTGTCTACTCTTGCAGGTTCAACTTCCATTGCTTTTTGTATCTTTTTTCTTCCTTCTTGTGTCTTTAGAATATGAAAAGTGTTGATGACATCCATGATATCATTCTCTGTAGAGTAAATCCCCAATAACATATGTGAAATTCGTCCAGCAAAATTCTGTAAAAATAAAATATAACATTTTCATGTTACATAAAATTAAAACATTAGCATGATACTAAAAATAATAAACGACACAAAAATAGAAATAAAAAACTTACATTGCCTTTCTCAATGTCATCAACGATGGATGTATATAATTCTGAAAACATTCATTCTTGTCATAATTGCTCAATTTGAAACAATATCTAAACTTGATATAAGTTCTCTCTTGTTTGACAAGTGTATAAATAATATCTGTGGCTGGCACCAAACATATATCTTGTAACAAGCCAAGTGCCTGATAATTTCCATGCACATGTTCTGATTCGGCATAATACAAATATATTTGATCTCCATTGTTTCCTTGCTTGTCTTTAAGAGACCAAGAATATTCTTGTTTGTTTTCACCTTCCACAGATTTCCACTCTCTAACATTCTTCATTGCCCTTGATAGCTCAGGTGTTAAGCTATCATTTTGTTGCCTAACATTCATGGAAGTTCCAGTTGCAATTTTTGATGCCATTATTGCAGGTCATGATCCAAAGATATTGAGAGATAATTTCTTTCCTGACATTTTCCTATATTAAGATAAAAAAATAAATTAAGGCTTTCACATTATAATCGATTAAAAAACATAACATTGATTAGAAAAACCAATTGTTATATATATGTAAAAAAACTAAAAAACTAAAAAAACTATAACATTGATTAGATATATATGTAATGTAACATATAACTACATTGTTATATGTTACATAACATATATTTTATATGTTATATGTTGTTATAACATATAACAATGTTATATGTTAATATAACATAGAAGCATTGCCCTAGCCCCCACAACCAAGCCTTGGGCACGCCCGAGGCTTGGCCGTGGGGGCTAGGGCGATGCATGGTATCGCCTCAGCTACCTCGTGGCTAAGGCACAACCCCATGCCCCCATGAACAAGCCCTGGGCGTGCTCGAGGCTTGGCTGTGGGGGCTAGGGCGATGCCCGACATCGCCCTAGCCCCCCCACGTCTAAGGCACAATCCCATGCCCCCACGACCAAGCCTCGAGTGCGCCCAGGGCTTGGCCATGGGGTCTAGGGCGATGTCGGACATCGCCCTAGCCCCCCCGCGGCTAAGGCACAGTCCCATGGGACAGTGGGACTATGCCTTAGCCGCAAGGGGGCTGGGGCGATGCCATGACCTAGCCTTGGGCGCGCCCAGGGCTTGGCCGTGGAGGCTAGGGCAATGCTTGTATGCTAACATTGTTATATGTTATATTAACATATAACATAGTCATAGTTATATGTTAATATAACATATAACAATGTTATATTAACATATAACATATACGTGTTATATGTTATATTAACATATAAAATTGTTATATGTTATATTAACATATAACATATACGTATCGTATATGTTATATGCTATAATAATATATAACATATAACCTATAACCTAGGTTATATATTGTAACATATAACCTAAAAACCATAAAAAACTGACAAAATCTAAAAAAAAGTTAAAAAACTATATCTAAATTTAATATTTTTTTGTCTTTTTTTTTTTTCAAAAAATTTTAAGGTTTTTTTGAGAAAAGTAGAAAACATCTATGTTTTTTAGAAAAAAGTAGAAAACATGCAAGAATTTAACAAAAAACTAACCTCTAAAATCCTAAATTCTCCTCTTTGCTTGCTAGATTCTCCTTGGATGTCTTCTCGATGTTTTAGCTTGCCCCAAATTCTAAAACAAATATTGCCCAAGATATAACACAATATAAAAAGATAAGAGAAGACTGTGTATATAGAACACAATTGATATAAATTACTGTTAGTATAACCAATGCGGGATAAAAAAAATTAGGTATATTGTCTACATATATACCTAAAATTATGTGGATCATCAATATGTTTAATCAATGTGGGATAAATAGATAAACATGATAAATATTGTATTTAACATGTAAATAACAAAATAAAAGAGTAAAATTATTTTTTAATTTTTAAGGGAAAATAACTGAAAACAATTGGGGGGAAAATTTGGAGGGTAAAATTTGAGGGGGAAATTTTGGAGGGAATATTTTGGGGGGAAAATTTGGAGGGAAAAATTTGAGGGGGAAATTTTGGAGGGAATATTTTGGTGGGGGGGCGGGGGCGGGGTATGGAGAAAAATTATAATTTTTTTTTTTTGGAGGGCGGTGGGGCATTTAGAGGGAAAAACTCATCATATATGTTAGTATAATGTCATAGGGACGGTGATAATTTCTATCATTCTATGTTCTGAGAGAGAAGAGATGGCTTCATCAAATAAAGAAAATTGTATTTCTGAGACATCAACAAATTCTTCGCATACCTCTTCTATTGGGACTAGGAAATGCCATAGGAATGTTTGTAATGCAATTGAGGCGTCGTATTTTTCAGCTAGTCATAATTTTGATCATGGTGCAAGCAATTTTATCCAACATGTTCCTCATGAAAGTTCTAAATTAGAGGACTTTGAAGGCACCAATGATGAAGAGGAGGAAAATGATGGTGATAAATCTAGCCAACAGTTTAATAGTAATGAAAATAATCAAAATGTAGGTCAAAGTGGAGACTATGATCGGGATGACAATTTTCCTCCAATTGAAGAGTTTGAACGTACCAATGAAGATTTCCAAGGCACCAATGAAGATTTCCAAGGCACCAATGAAAATGATGGAGAAATTCTCTCAAGTGGAAATTTTAAAAGCAATGAAGATGATTATGACAATGGTGGACCAAATTCCCTGAGTTGAGAATTTAAAGACAACAATGTTGGTGATTATGATTTTCCTCCTAGTGAGGATTTTGGAAAGATATTGATGAAGATTTTCCTCCAAGTGAGGATTGCCAGAGAATGCTGATGATTTTCCTCCAAGTGAGGATTTCCAAGGCACAAAATGATGACAAAATAATAATTTCCCCAAGTGGTGACTTTTAAAAGCAATGATGTGATTATGACATCTTTGGATAGTCTTTCTTGAATGAGGAATTTAAAAAGAAACAATGTTGGTGCTGAATATTTCCCTCAAAGTGAGGATTTTGAGGGTACCAGGTAGGGATAATGAGATTCTCTCAAGTGAGGATAGTAGAAGCTAGTAAACAGGGATGGTGAAGAATATATTTCAAGTGGCTATTTTCAAAGTAGCAAAGATGATTGCCATTGGTGGTCACTCTTTCCAGAGTGATAAATTAAAAAGAAATAATGTTGATGTTGATTTTCCTCAAGTGATTTCAAAATCTGATGAAGGTTTTCAAGGCACTAAGCAAGATGGTGGAAATTTTCACTCAAGTGGGATTTTGAAAGAAATGAAGATGATTATTTCAATTGTGGACATAATGTTGATGATTATTTTTCTCAAAATGATTATGTTGATGTTCTCAAACATTCAGCTGCAAGAAATGAAGGTGATCAACATTCTCTAGTTAGTCTCATGACAATGTTTTGCTTGATACTCCTTTTGGTGATAGGGAAAAAACCTTCTAGTGAGGATGAAGAAATAATGGAGACATTGCAAAACATTGTGTCAGGACCAATATTAGACAACATATCGATCAAATTCTAATAGTTATACAAGGGTCTAGAAATAATTCTCTAAATCAATTTCATAAAATAGTGATTTCATGTGAATGTTGTCAAAAAAATTGTTTGAAAACTGGACATATATGCCTTGAATAAAATGAAGACATATTTGGCAATGAATAGAGCATGCAAAATTCATATTTGTGGGGTGCATGATATCCACCAATACAATATGTGATTATCGCATTGGGAATATTTTGCTTTGCAGAAAGGCTTTCAAAATTCACTCAATTGGTAATCTTAGTCTATCAAGAATACAGACAAGTTTGGAAAAAGATCCATCATTTTCTTCAAAGGTACATCATGGGCCGAGAGGTGGACCATTCCACAAACAACACCATTGTCATGGATGTGCAGTTTCTTTCCAAACTTTTTCAGTACATATGAGTGTACTGAATGAGAGACACAATACATATTCCAGATAATTTATTAAGGAGGTAAATATACAACTTGTACATAGGATATGCTGAAGATGTTGAAGGAAGGATAATTTTGTGCATATGCATATTTTACAAGAATGTGAAAGAAACAATTCAACAATGCCAATATTATCTTAGAAGTCAAGGTTGGGGATTTGTAGTATATGTGCCACTCTTAAATCAAAGAAGAGATAAATCTGAAGGAGCAGAAAGATGTATATGTTACTGTTTTTTCAAATTGAATAGTTATCAACTGTAATATCGATCAATATTTCCATTTTATGTCGTATGCGGATTCCATAATCAAAGCACTTCAAAAACATCCCGGAATCAGCTTAATCAAATTGAAAGAAAAAGTTGTACCAAACATGGGAAGAAGTGTTATGATGCTGCAAACAAATATTTAGTTATAATGATGGCCTGAATCAAAATAAAACACTTCTACCACATTTTCATTCGTACCCAAAATTATAGGAAGAGAATTTCATTCAGTTTCCTTGGTTGGTTGTATGGTTTCAATGGAAAATGTGTCCAAGAGTTTACTTCACAACTCCAAATATTCTGTGATGCAAATCGACCATCACCATAATTCATCATGTGCTCACTCCTTGGTCTGGAAATATTCCTCAAATTATCTATCGGTTGGATAACACTAGGTAGGTAGAAATACAAATAAAATGGTGTTTAGATATCTAAGCATGCACAATTGAAATGGGAATCTTTCAAAGGTGAAAGTTGGTTTCTTCTTGTTGGACACATTCATGATCATATTGATCAAATGTTACGTCGTTTTCCTTAACATTGAAGAGGAAAAATGTTTGAAGTCTACCATCATTGATTGAATGTATCAAGAAATCATAGATTCGAGAGCTTGTTTTTCATATATTAGAAGAAAATATTGACATCTTGAAGAATTATTCAAGGATCACATCGTGAATAAAAATGTATTAAGAAGCTTAATGACATTAGCTTCCAACATCAATTTTGTTTGAAAAAATTGATGTTGGAAGAGCTTATATGGGAAATAGAGTATTCAACTACTACAGAATGGGGCCCTTCATCAGGTTTATCATTTTGAAGTTCATTCCAGTCGTCAATTTTGCATGAAATTATTATTTTTACAATTAGTTGTACAATCCACGCAATGCTGGCGTAATAGGATAATGAATTATTTAGAATGCAGGAAGAATTAAAATTCCGTGGGATACATAATAATTATCTTCATTTGTTGATTCTGTTTGGTTGGAGTCTTTTTCAATAGTCAAAGTGACATAATTTCAAACTCAACAAATGAGGAGTAATATTGAGGACTCCATTTCATTGACCAAAAAATATGCCAAAGCGAATATGAAAATAAACATTGTTGGTCAAGAATCTCAAGGTGCTAGTGAGATTACTGAGAGAGAAAAGAGAAATGTATATTGGTTCCATGGTCACTTGCACAATGTGAAGCCATGGAATACCTTTACAGGGGTTCAATACACGATATTAAGGAGGGTAGCATGATTGGAGTTTTAGCGACTGAAGATCCAAATGGTTATCCATTATGGATAGGGAAAGTTATAAAGATTGAAATAAAAGAATGCTGATATTTGTTTGCAATTTAAAGGTGCATTTGGTATGCAACAGGTACACACCCATTCATTGGTGTGTACAAGCCATGGATGGTGGTTGAGAAACATGTAGATAGAAGAAGAAAAGAAAGGGTCAAATACAACTCATTCATTAGCATAGCCTCTTAAAATTGAAGCGTGTTGACATACTTGTTTATGACTTCAATTTGACAAAGAGGAACTCTTCACTCCAAGAAAACATATAGATTATCAAGAGGTTGTTGCCACATGAAATAAATGCAAGATGAGAGTATCTTGAACCTAGTCATGGGATCTAAAATGCATTTGACATCTAAAATGTTGAGCATACATGTAGACTCAAAATAGTGCATTCATAGACAATAGAGAAAAGTATGGATCATATACATCTTCATACAAACATTCATCTAAAGACAATGATGAATGTTTGGATGAAGATGTAGACTCTGATGGTATTTCAACTTCCATGAGTCAATTTGAATAAGTTTATGGAACATTTTAAGAATTTTGATCCATATGATGTTTGAATGGTAACTAAAAAAGAGCATTGAACTTACATATAATCTTACATGAAGTTATGAATATTTTTTATGTTTTTATGAATGATATGTTTTTTATTATGGATAATATAATAAAATTTCTTGGCTCATATGTTTTGAATATGGTCAATATAATACTTTTAAAAACTGTTATGTTTCATTTAATGTAACTTGTATTTACTTTTATTGTTAAAAGGAAAAAATTATTAAAAGTGGCGTTGAATTTTAAAAGTATATTGTGATATTTCATGGAATTATGTATTAACTTGTGCTTTGCGTGATAACATTTAAGAAGTAAACATTTAAGGGTTAATCTTATGATTTTATTTACAATAATGATGAGTTGTTTTACCACATTATAAAAAATGACACATTATAAAAATGTGTCATTTTAGAATGGGTGCTACCGATAGCGGTACTTTTCAATTTGATGGTTGATGGTTGATTTTGAGGTTTTTGGTTTTAATGCTGAGAGTGATAAAAATCTGACTTCAAATGATCTAAATTTAATGTTTGAAGGAAAAAATTCAAAAACTTGTTTTTGTTTTTTAGGTGTTGATTTGTTGTTAATGTTTATGCCATTATTATAGTTCTTCATTTCATTAGATAAGGCATAATAAGAACAGATCATGAAATACACATTCACAAGAGACACAACATTTATCTGAAACTCCTCTAGGGGAAAACCCGACAAAACGTATCATAAATGAAGCATACAATGTTCAGAGATAACTCAAATATCTGAAAGTTCTCCTCAAGAGATGCGCCACCTTCTTCTCCTCTCTCCAACTTCCAATTGAAACTTGCCTCATAAGATAATGAGCAAGTGAAGTGTGTCTTAGAGTGAAGCTAGCCTCTTGTTTATATCAATCTAGCACGTGTAAAGAGTCACCATCTGGCCGGGAATGACCTCTCACTCCGGATGGGTAAACCCACCTTTAATTAGTGCTGGGTCTTCCATTATGCTTCATAGGAATGACTCTTATTCTGCACTTTGTAATTGTGTCCAGATGACCAATCCACAAGGGGATTTGGTCCTTATACAATACCAACATGATTAATCCTCAATGGGGATTAATCCAATATATGTGAAATAATAATGACATGATTAATCACAATGATTTAATCCATCGCTAAAATAATAAAGAATGCTCACTACATAGTTACATTATTTCCAACACTCCCCTTAACAGAAGAATTATTCTTCATCGACATGTCAGTGTGAGAGGTCTACATCATCGGTGACATCAGGAGGACAGTATAGAATAATATCATCTTGAAACATTGTTTAGCATATTTATGAGTCATCGAAGTTTTCTTCATCAACAACATCATCGATCTCGAAATAATGCTATCATCATCATCAAACATGTATCATTAAAATGATACCTCATCACAACATACTAAGTTTGTCACATCCTGTTACTACACTAGCTCAATGTCGTGTGTTAAAAGCTGGCCTTCGATTGTCGGTCACACATCTGCTTTAGATCCTTTAACTAGTCGGAAATAAGTAATATCATCATCACAGCTTTAGATTCTAACAACTGGAGTGACGGTAATCCTAACGTCATGCTTTCGTCTAACAACTAGGTCAGAAGCATGACTTTGTGATTCCTCGCTTCTGACATTTTGTTAGATGTAAAGCGAGATTTTGTTGTGTTCCTTGCTTCTGACAACTGGGTTAGAAGCAGGGAACACATCAACATCTCGCTTTACATCTAACAGCGAGGTGGCGAGGAATCATCGATGTTATGCTTCACGTCTAACAACAAGGACAGAATCATGACTCATCTTGCTACATCTAACAACTAGGTCAAAAAAAAGGAACATCACATCTTGCTTAACGTCTAACAACAAGCTCAGAAGAAAGGAATCATCTTTATTTAAGTCTAACAGCGAGGTCAGAAGAAAGGAACCAGCGGTGTTATGCTTCATGTCTAACAACTAGGTCAGAAACATAACTCATCTTGCTTTAGATCTAACAACAGAGGTCGGAAGCAAGGATCACATGGCGTCATGCTTTACGTATAACAACGAGGTCATAAGAAATGATCACACAATGTCATGATTTATGTTTAACAGCGAGGTCATAAGAAATGAATACATCTACTCCCCTTTCAAGGAAGGTCCTTTCGGACAATACAAAGCTTATCTCGAAAGGTGTTCAAACTTTACGAGATAGAGCGAATCATCTGTCGACAACTTTGTTCATCCGTGCTAATGTCTGGAGCTTCGAGGCTCCTCTACGTACCATGTCGCGAATGAAGGAAATGATAAGCGGATCTCTGATATACGACTGTTGTGGAACCGCGAGGATTCTCTATCATTTTAATGCAACTTTGATTATCACATAGAATCGCGGTTGCTCTCATCTCAAATCAAATGAGCCCGTCAACAACTTCCGAAACCATATAACCCGGCGATAGCGAGCAATGGAGCAATGTACTCGCTTCGGCTGAATATTTTGTGGAAGAAATCTTGGGATTTCTTCCTATACGCCTGAGATATAGTTGATCAAAGGCGAAAACAACATCGGAAGTGCTTTCTATGAGCAGCGCTTCTGTCGCATCGGTATATCCATAGGTGTGAAGTCATGATCTCCATCATAGTACAGACCATAATCCAATGTACCTTTAAAGGTACCTCATCCGCATGTTTTGTGACCACTAAATGAACACGTCTGGGCTCCACCCGGCCATTCAGGTGTTCAGCGCAAAACATATGTATACCAATCTGGTGTTAAGTCGGTACATCAGCGATCAATATCGTAAATATAGTGGCATCTATCCAAATCGGCAGTAATAGATAACGACTTCAACTTTGCTTCCATGGGTGTATTCATGGACTTGCATTCGGTATGTCGAATCTCTTCAAGATTTCGACCGTGTACTTCCACGGTTAAGGAAGATTCTTCGGTTCGCCATACATCAAGACCTAGAGTAATGCATAAGCCCGGAGTCTTTCATTTCAAATTCAGCGATGAGTCTCGTTTACATTCAGCGATGAGATTTTCTTCTCGAGTTAAGAGTCATCCACATACAATAATAGTGATATCTGGTTCATTATCCATGATCTTGAAGTGGAGATTAGAATCTTCTTTACTCCTGGTAAGCCAAGCTAGATCAAGCTGTCTGTCTGCGGCCATACCAATCTCTGTGATCTTGCTTCAATCCGTATAAAGGCTTTCTTCAATCGGCGGACATGAGACTTCCTATCTAAACCTCAAATCTTGGGGTTGCTCTGTATATACACTTCTCTTCAATGACACCATTCAAGAAAATTTTGTCTTCACATCCATCACAGTGCAGAAGCATGTTTCATCTTGGCAACAGAGATATAATGGATTACGATTGAAGTGTATCTGCCCACATGAGTGAATGTCTCTTCATAATTGATTCCTTCATCTAAGAGGAAAATCCATGAGGACAAATCTTGCTTTATATTTCTCCATCACTTCCATCAACAACATGTTTTATCTTGAAGAGCCATTTGAGTATTACCACATCCTTGCAACGGTTTGGGAACAATTTCCATACATCATTCTTTATTATGGATTGGTATTTCTCTGTCATGGCATCAACCCATTCTTCTTCTGGATGCCTTCTTCAAAACATGTAGGTTCTCATCAAGTATATTTCACATCAAAACCGCCTGCTGGGCCAAACTTTGGTCTCTTCACTTGTCTTGTGGTTCCTTCTCTCCATCTTGAATAGCTCTCTTGCCCAAGCAAGCTTTCTTTTTATACTCAGGAGAAGGTCATTTGAGGAGGTTCTTGAACCACGTGATATCATGATCTTCAGGAGTCTCCTCATTAGGGGAAAGTTCCCTTACAGTTCTCTGACTCGGGAACTTCCCTCCACAGATTCTTTCATCTGGGACTACGGGTTCCTCTTCATATACCTCTCTTCTCGATTTCTTAAGTGCAACTTCTTCATCAAAGTCGTCCCTCTTGATCTCAATATGGAGGAGGCAGGAGCGTGTGAATTCTGAGGCCTTGGATGCCTCCACGGGTATCCACAAATATTCCCTTCTTTCGGAGGGTTCAACTTGTCTCTTCGGTATATGAATAAATACTGACAAATATTTGAGATGACTTACCTCTGGCTCCTTTCCGGTGAACTTCTTACGTTGTCTTGAGCCCAAGTGCATTATGGGGTGTCAGTTGCACACATAAACAATTGTCATTGCTTCTTCCCCCCATAAGCACATAGGAAGATCTTGATCTTCCTTTAAACTGGTTACGTTTCTTCAGGATTTCAACTTCTGGATTTTTGATTGGAGATCTTGATCTAACATCTTTATCCAATATTCTTGAATTCTTTTGAGTATATTTTCCTCCATTATGCGTCACGGTATCTTAATCTTCTTTACATAAGGGTTCTCTTATCAGGCTTTGAATTCCTTGATCTTGTTGAACACTTCAAAACCATATCCGGGGTCTTTTATGAGAATAATCATTAATGAATGATACATATTATACATACCCATTAATGGAGATGATAACTTGATGGGCCACATACATCTGAATATGAATGAGTTCTAGGACTCCTTACGCCTTGTTGTCCCTCTTCGGAAACAGGTTCTAATGATGTTCTTCCTTAACACATCCATTGCATATGCCTTCATGATCACCTTTAGGTTACGTGAAACTTGTGACAACTTTGCATGTATGGTAGCGTGCCCTTGGTTGATGTGAGCTAATCTTCTAGAGTTCACATGGATTCTTCAATAAGCGTGGAGTCATAGCGGCTTAGTGACCCTTCTTATTTTCACTGATGATTGCTTCATTTATGATCTCCTTTATGCGTTGCCTTCTTCAACCTTTGCTATGGCTTCCTCATGTGACCAGGAGCAAGATTGACAAAACAACAAACAAGTGTCCTTCTTGATATTACAAAGCAATATGTGAGGAAATCATCGCGGTAGCTCCTTTAGAGATATCATATATAATTTATCTAGTAAAGGTCAGGTAAAGAAACCTACAATATAGAGGAAATGGTCAACAACGTCATAGTGTTTGTGACCAAGCATTCTTCCATGGTAACATGGAACTAACACACAGGTTCCTCTAGAGGAGATGTTAGTTGTATCCGGAAAAGCATATACCTCTATATCCTCACACGCTATCAAGTATAATACTTTACGATGATTGCTATCTCAATAAAGTCATCGACTTTGTCATGTGTACCTTGAATCTTGATTAATCAAACTTGGAGCCTTGTCCTCAAGAGTGAGTGCCTTTTCTTCGGGTCTCCTTCACTCAAGTATGTGCAGTACTTTCTTATTTTGTCACATTGTACTAAGACAATACACTAACGACAGATGATTTAGAGGATAGCTCTATGATCAACTTTCAATTCTTCTAATGAGAGATTTTGATCCCACTTAGCTTCAGCTTATATGCAGTCGAGATAATTTCATAACAAATAGTTGTATATTAGAATAATCACACCCGGTTTGCATCATTCCTTTGAATGTGATGGATCTCAGTTATTCGGATCTATGGAAAAAGATCCCTTCTCCTGAATACTCTTTAGGGTTCAACCATTAACCAACCAATGAGTGCATATACCTCCCGGATAACATTTGAAGTAGTGGCTCCATGCAGGTAGCGTGATGATCTTACCAAAACTTCAGAGTAATTCACAAAGCTGGTTCTCATTTTCAGCCTGCTTAGTCTTGCAACAAATACAGTTCCCACGGGCCCCTTAGCTGTGAATGCTGCAACAGCTGGTTACGAGGCTGCAAAGCTGTACAACAGGACAATGAGAGAGAAACCTAATTTTCAAACTCAAATTTTATAATTGATCCGGGGGATAGATCAGCTGGTGGCCGAGTTAGATGGTGTGATGATTTAATCCAACTTTACCCATAAATATGATCTGGCAGTTTAATTTGGTGCTTACGGTTTTGGGCCTTGGTGCCACCAATGGTTTTAGATCTTTTGTGACAGGGTTTCACTTTTCGGGAAGATCTCCCGAAAAGTGTATAAAGTGCAAAATGATCCTTATGAGGGAGAAGTAGCGACTCTGAATGTTAAGGAGCTGAAATATTCACTTTGCAAAACCCTAATTTTTGGAATGCGATGCTTGATTGACGTTTTCTCCTAGGTGATAACTTCCCAGAGTTGGCTCATTATGTGTTAATGTTATGCCATTATTATAGTTCTTTGAATTTCATTAGATAAGAGCATAATAGAACAAGATCACTAAGAAATACATTTCACAAGGAGACACAACAAGGAAACCCTCTGGGGGAAGAAAACCGAGCAAAAAGTTCCTTATCATAAGTGACATACAATTTGAGATAACTCAAACCAATATGAAAGTCTCTAGAGAGATAATACCTTCTTCCTCCTCTCTCAACTTCAATTCTGACACCTCACTAAGATAATGAGCAAGTGAAGTGTGTCTTAGAGAGTGAAATGGCCTCTGTTACTATCAATCATGTGAAGAATCACCACTTCTGGCGGGCGGCCTCACTTTGGTGGGCTGGCAGGGCCGGCCTCTCACTTTGGGTGGGTAAACCCACCTTTAATTAATTCTGGGTCTTCCATTATAACTGCTGGGGCCGACTTCTTATTCTGCACTTTGTAATTATCCGATGACCAATCCACAAAAGGGGATTTGGTCCTTATACAATTACCGACATGATTAATCCTCAATGGGGATTAATCCAATAACAATAATGAAAATAATGAAATGATTAATCCAGAATGGGGATTTAATCCAATAACAAAATAATAATAAGAATGCTCTTCGCAGTTACATTATTTCAACAAATTTTAAGGTTTTTCTGAGCTACTGTTTAAGATTTGAAGGCCATGTTTGAAAAATATTGTAATTTTGACGCCGTTTTAAAAAATGGTGCTACCAGTAGCACCACTTTTTGATTTGGAGGTTGATTTTGATGTTTTTTATGCAAAAATATGGGTTTTTTGGGCGAGAGTTCTCGTTTTGAGGTCACGGTTCTCATTAAGTTGGTAACCATGCTTATATACCAAATAGTATTTTGTGATCTTCTTTGAGAGACATATTTATGAAAAAATTTGGTGTTCTTATCTCCCTTATCAATCCATATTGCTCGACTTCTGAGCCTCTAAGTGGATTCTTCTATAGATAGTATCTTATCCTATTTTTGTTTTAGTGTCCTTGGTAAATCCAAGTCTTTTTGTACAAACACCTGTGATGGGCAATTCTAAAAAATATTTGACATTTTTTTCTCAATATGATGGAGTTTTGAGTGTATTTGATTTTTTATTCTTCTGCTAGAGTACCACAACTTTCTTTAAGTTCCTCAATTTTGTACACATCAGTTGGATAGAAGAAATATCTGACCAGTTATCCATAGATTTCCATGTATTATTAATAAGAGAGGAAAACCCTATATCATAAATCTAGGTGTTATTGAATTTAAAGGGAGGAGGAACTTTATGGGTGGACTTCTCCCATTGTAAGAAAATCGGGTTGTGGTCCGAAATGGTAGAATTAATGATCCAATATATGATTTTTCTATGACTGCCTAGTAGGGTTTCATCTAGAAGAAAACGATTCAATCTTTTCGAGATACCAACTGTTCCTGCTCTACCATTCCTCCAAGTAGGTTCCATTTTAGTTGGCTGGATATCCACTAAACCGGAAGTTAGAATAAGACTTGAAAAACAATCTGCAAGAGGGTCACTTCTAGCCCAATCCCCCCACACCTCCCGGGCAGAAAGGGTCAAATTAAGGTCACCTCCCACTATAATGCCCTCTTCACTTAGTAAACCAGAATTAATAATGGGTTGCCAAAAAAATTCCCTATATTTATAACGTGCATAACAATTGAGCAATTTAATCTTTTCCGGAGACTGTTTGAATATGCCCTCCAGATATATACCTGCAGAGGTGCCAAAAGAAGATAACTTAGCATAAGCTAGGTTCCACCCACACAATAAGACACCTGAGCGTCCACTACGATCCAGTGCAACTACATTCCACAATGAAAGACACTGAAGAAAAATTCTCTTGGCTTTTTCGCCATCCACTAATGTTTCTTGTAGAAAAACAATGTCTGGATTAACCTGTTTCAGAAGCAATTTTTGTGGGTTCCCCAAACCAATGGATATTGAAATACAAAATAATCATAAGGGAGCGTCGGTGGTCGACTCGATAGATCTAAGGGTCGGGAGAGGTACCCTATCTGGAATAGGGTTCAAGGAGTCAGGGAGTACATGATCCAGTGAACAATCATGATCTAAAATGACAGGGGAAAACGCTCCAAAATATGCCAAACCACCTTTAGTGGCCCCGGGGGGTTTCTTAAGGTTGTGGGGTTTGGCCTTTTTCCTGATGGTCACATTGGAGCGGTCTGTTGAGGGGGGAGGCTTAGTAGATAAGTTGGATATGGAAAGTAGCGTGGGTGATAATGTCTCTACAGCCTTGGAAATAATGTTTAGAGAGTCATTTAATGGACAAAATTTGGGACATCTATCGACTTTCGAAGTAAAAATAGGACAATCCGAGTCTAAACAAACACCACCAATGGGGACCTTCGAGACTTCTGTACCTTCATAAGGAGGAAGAGAGCTAGAACATCCATCTAAAAACATCCCCAACCCTTTTGTATTTAACATATCACTCCCAAAAAGTCTGGTAGGAATCTCATCAGTCGAAACATAATCTGTGGGAGGGATAGGTTGTGGATCCCCAGGAGAGCACAACGAGTGTTTTACACAGTCTAAATCCATATATTTCAGACTAAGACGATCACCCAAATATTCAAACTTTTTCATAAGTAGGTCCCAAAAATCTTCGGAGATCTCTAACACCCAACTTTCATTGTTTTTTAAATAAACAAGATCATCGAAGGAGAGTTTATTAAAGAAGGAAGGAAAGAAGAAATGAATCTTACCTAAGAAGGAACCATTGTCGAAAGGCCCAGAACATGAACCTTCAGCTTGGTCTGTTGCCATCCAAGGCTGTCTAGTGTCAAGTTTGTGCTCCCTGGAGACTGGACACATAGCTTTTAGGTGACTCGGTTGCCAGCAGGAATGACAACAGAAAGGTTCCCTCCAGAAGTCAATAGATTTTCAGATGTGTGTCCCCAATGGAGATGTAAATAACATCTGGTAAACCTCTATCCAGGTCCAATTCAACCAACACCTTTTTGGTGATTACAGCTGCATGAGACATCCTCCAGGACACAAACTGATGTTGACCTGGGAGAGAGACCATGAGTTGGGTGTGTGGTTCCTAGCTAAGACAGAACTGGAACGTAGTGATGGTCTCCTCATTACAGAGAGTTGAGAAGAACTCCAGATGATTATCCTGTGTAACACAATGAGAAAGGAGATCTACTGAGTTGGACGTGCCTGTGGCTGAGCACAAGATGAACACGTGCATTCCCATGAGCTGGGTACATTGTTATAAGACATAGATGAAGATGATGTATTAACCTCCTCTGAGCAGAGAGAGTTGAGATGATGAACTCCAGATGACTCTCTTATGTAATGCAGTGGGAAAGAAGATCTATTGAGTTGGACGTGCCTGTGGATGAGCACAGGTGAACATGATCCTAGTGGCTGAGCACTACTGAGTGTGGTGCTCTTGTGAGACATAGTGAGATAGAGATATGGACATCCTTATGGATGTGCCCCTAGTGGCTGAGCACTAGTGGGTGTATGAGATACCTTGCTTTATTGTTCAAGATTCAAACTTATCTGTAACCCTAAGTGTAATGTCAAAGGTACAGGTTGGCCCCACCTTAATGTAAAAGATAATTAATCTGGTAATTATTAATTATATTGTGAGTTAGTGAAGTTGGCCCTATTATTCCAATAGACACTTCTATTGACAGGTTTAGTCTAATATAGGTAAAGGTAAATTCCCCATTGTGGAATCATATCTTAAGTGTGAGTTTAGAAATTTCAGCAAGTACATCTTCTTGGGAAAAGTGCGCACCTCTCTTGGACGCTAGTCTTCTAAGATTTGTGAGCACCCTTTTGTGTGCTAGTTTTTCTTGGTGGTGAAAGTCTTTCTCTTGAAAAATATAACAAATGATTGGCTGGGTTTTCTTCCCTTGTTGAGAAGGGTTTCCCAGGATACTTCTTGTGTACTTGTGCATGGTGTCTCTTCTTGTTATCCTGGTTGCTGCGACAAAATCGTTTATGGTTTAAGTAAAATGCTAAAATGTAATGAACATCATGGTTAAACCTTGCTCATTGAAAACTCAACATGGTATCAGATCACAGGTCTTGAAGAACCCGTGCACAAGCAATTAAAAGCTAAGCAATCCTCCTTCTGCAGTTTTGTATGGCCTCTAGGGTTTCTGCAGAAATCCGTACGACCCTCACTTGATTGGCATTTTCAACACCTTACAAGTGGACGTTGGAGCTAAAACCCGGATCAAGTTGTACGAACTTCCTCAGTGCATCTCCAAAGATCTTCAAAGTGAATTTCCGAGGATTTTGTGTTTTTGTCCCTAGGGTTTCAAGGGTGCCAAAATTTTCTACAGAATCTTGATCTTAGGGTTTCTACAACTTCTTGAAGAAACATTTCAACTCAACAAGCATTCATGTGACACTCTCAAAGTTGTTTGTTGGCAGTCATAATCCCAACAAAACCATTAGATTTTCTAAGTCCAGTTGGCAAGAGTTTGAGAAGAAATCCGAAAAAAATGAAGAACAAAACTTTAGTAGAAGATAGGCTTGATGGAACAAGCAACTTCGGCTCCTGGAAGTCAAGGCTTTAGGTCATCCTTGAAGAAGATGACCTTTTGGACGTGGTAACAAAAACTTTACCAGATACAACTACCAACGAAGAAAATAATATAAGAAAGGAAGAAGATGTCAAGGTAAGAAAAATTATCATCTACTCAGTAAGAGATCATTTCTTACCTCATATTGCCAACCTGAAGACAACTTATGAAATGTATGAAGCATTAAAAAATATGTTTGAAAGTAACAACACCCTCAGAGCTCTTACCTTAAAGTGCCAACTTCAAAGTACCAAGATGAAAAAGGGTGATACAGTTGCTACCTTCTTTATGAAGATATCAGAGATCAAAGAACATCTAGGTGCCATTGGATAAATCATGTCGGATAGAGAACTTGTCCTATCTACTCTCAACAATCTTCCAAAACACTGGGAACCTTTTCTTTAAATCATCAGTGGAAGAGAAAAGCTACCAAATTTTGATCGTATGTGGACAGACTGTACTCAAGAAGAACTTAGACTTAGAAATAGAGGAGTGGAAGACATCCCTGATGACAACTATGCTCTTGCACTTCATACAAAGAAAGGAGGAATATTCAAAAGAAACTTCAGACAAACATTCAGAGATGAGAAGTCTCCATTAGCCCCAGGTCACAATCAGAGAAAGATGTTTCGGAAATTCAATGCTTCAGATGTGACAAATATGGGAAATATGAAAGAAATTATCCAACCAGGAAGAAAGGAAGACGATATGCTTCCATCGCTGACACTGATCCAGACCCACCTCAAAAGAATGAAGATAAGAGATAGGAGAAGTACTTCCTCTAAAGAACAAACATAGAGTTGAGCATGACTACAGATCTAGGTAAATTAGTTGATCATTAATTTGATAGTTGATTGCTTTCTTAATAAGTGAAGGGTATTATCTCTAGTATGGGAGCCGTCATGACTTGTAACATTATCCCTGGTACGAGAATCCAAACCTTATCGATCGATTATTATGATGGTCAAAGAAGACATAAACAGTCTAGCGAACAAATAAAATAAGACTTTCATCCTTCTAACTTCAGAGAGATTTACTTGAGTCAAGAGAGAGTTAAGATAAAATAAAAGGAAGGAAGAGACAATACCTTCTCCCCCTTCAACAGTTCAGAGGGAGACAGACAATATTCTAGCCGGTTTAGCTGCTCCAGTTGATATGCCCAAAGATATTGTAGTAGGGCATAAAAGGCATGTCTAGAGTCAACAAAACTCTGCAGGAGGCAGGGGAACATACAAGTCCCTCAAGGGAAATCCTGAGAAAGCAAAAGATATTTTCGAAGCTATCCTTCAGCCATGAGCCACTTCATTGATTTTGAGACTCCCTACCATGAAGAAGCTATGGGTGAACAAGTGTGGAAATATGCCACAACAGAACAATACCAATATATCTTAAAAATTGATGTATGAGATATTGTTCAGAGACCAAAAGGGAAGTCTATGATGACTTCCAAGAGGATCTATAATATCAAACATGTAACCTATGGAAGTCACAAGAAATACAAAGCGAGATATACAACCAAAGGACTATCATAAGCAGAGGGAGTAAACTATGATGAGACATATTGATTCAGTAGACCAATGCACTTTCATCTGTACTACCATCCATGAGTTGAAAACTACATCAGATAGATGGATTCTTGATGAGTTTGGGTTTCAACAAAAGTGTTGCTAAACCAAAACTATATTACTACATTTGTGACGAAAACTGATTTTGATGACTTATTCAGGAAGCTGTGTTGTTGGATACAAGTAAGCTTTGACTTTTGATTTCGAGATGAAGGATCTGAGTATGATACACTACTTCTTGGGACAAGAAGTATGATAGAGGATCGATGAGATTTTTCCTAAGTCAAGGAAAACATATAGTGGGAATATTAAAGAAGTTCAGTATGATAGAATGCAAAACCACCGTGATGGATTTGAAGAAAATGAATGATGATGATTCAGGCGAGATTGATCCACAACTAATTGGATCATTGATGTATCTGGTTAACACCAGACCTGATTCATGCTATGCAGTGAATGTGCTTAGTTAATCCATGAGTCAGCCGAAACAGGCTCAATGGATAGCAGTAAAACATGTATTGAGATATATACGAGGCATAATTGGATATGGCTTGAGATATGCCTCCAGTGTGAACTTGAGTTTGCAGGATATCCCGATACAGATTGAGTAGAGAGTTTAGTGGACCGAAAGAGAACATCCATTTGTTTTTTTACCGTGAATGTTGTCATGGTTTCCTGGTGCAGCAGGAAACAAAGCTCTATGGCCTTGAACACTGCAGAAGCAGAGTATATATCATTGAGTGTGCGAAGCAATGCGACTTCATAAAATTTTGACAAATTTACTTGATCATGAGATGGATTCTATGATTATAACCAGAGCTATGTGAAGCTCTTTGAGAAACTTGTGTTTCATGATAGATCGAAACACGTTGAGATAAAATTTCATTTTCAGAGACATGATGCAGAGGAAAGAAATACACATGTCGTACCTTCCTACACATGAACATATTACAGACACCTTCATCAAACTGGCTTGGTGAAGAATACCTCTCTAGTTGAGAGTGAGTGTTGATGACTACAGCCAAGACAAAGTTCGAGTACTTCCGTGCGAGACTTGGCCCGATGGAGAATACCTCCCTAGCTGAGAGGGAGTGTTGATGATTACATCTGCGTGGGACATCCTCCAAGACATAGAATGATTGAGTCGATCTGAGAGAGAGCCCGTGAGTTGGGTGTGTGGTTCCTATCTGAGACAGAACTGGAACGTAGTGATGGCCTCCTCCTTACAGAGAGTTGAGAAGAACTCCATATGATTCTCCTATGTAACGCAGTAAGAAATGAGATCTGCTGAGTTGGACGTGCCTGTGGCTGAGCACAAGGTGAACATGTGAATTCCCATGAGCTGGGTGCATTGTTATGAGACAGAGATGAAGATGATGTATTAGCCTCCTCTGAGCAGAGAGTTGAGACGATGAACTCCAGATGACTCTCTTGTGTAATGCAATGGGAAAGAAAATCTGTTGAGTTGGATGTGCCTGTGGATGAGCACAAGTGAACGTGATCCTAGTGGCTGAGAACTAGTGAGTGTGGTTCTCCTATGAGACGTAGTGAGATAGATATAAGGACATCCCTATGGATGTGCCCCTAGTGGCTGGGCACTAGTGGGTGTACGCGATCCCTTGCTATATTGTTCAAGAGTCAGACTTACCTGTAACCCTAATTGTAATGTAAAGGGTACAGGTCAACCCCACCTTAATGTAAAAGATAATTAATCTAATAATTATTAATTATATTGTAAGTTAGTGAGGTCGGCCTTATTATGCCAATAGACACTTCTGTTGTCATGTTCAGTCTAATATAAGTAAAGGTGAATTCCCCATTGTTGAATCATATCTTAAGTGTGAGTTTGGAAATTTCAGGAAGTATATCTTCTTGGGAAAAGTGCACACCTCTCTTGGGCGCTAGTCTTCTAGGGTTTGTGAGCACCCTTTTGTGTGCTAGTTTTTCTTGGTGGTGAAAGTCTTTCTCTTGAAGAATATAGCAAATGATTGGCTGGGTTTTCTTCCCTTGTTGAGAAGGGTTTCCCAGGATACTTCTTGTGTACTTGTGCATGGTGTTTCTTCTTGTGATCTTGGTTGCTGCGACAAAATTGTTTATGGTCTAAGTAAAATGCTAAAATGGAATGAACTTCATGCTTAAACCTTGATCATTGAAAAATCAACACACCCAAGCGATCCTTTTATTACTAAAGTGGAGCGAATGTTCGTCAAAGAAAATAAATTTTCCTACCGATTTAACAACTTCTTTGAAGATTTTTACAGACCATAACTCGATAGGAAACAACATCCAGAAACATATTTTCGAAAAGATTTCTGTGAGTGGGTTGAAACCAAGATACCATCTTTTTAACATTAAAATACCTCTACCAATAATCCAAGGAGAACCCAAAATTATTAGAAGATCGCTCTCGAAAAGAAAGTGAAAGACCATCCAATGGTTAGACAATAGGCTAAATCTAGGACAATAACCTAGAAGAGGCTTCCAAAAGCCTAAGATCCATTATGTCAGCTGAAACTTGTTCATCCTGATATAATTTTTTTTACCTATTAACGCTTTCTCCGATAAACTAACAACTTTGTCCATAACAATATCCCTGTCTAGAACACAACTAGGTTTAGTCTCTCAAATTTTCCAGCTCTTTTGTTTGCGGTTCAAACGAGCACAAATACCAGTAGTCCTGTTACGACCAACACCACCTACATGCAGTGGAGAGATCTGCACAGGTAAGATTGGCGTAATATCTCCAGAACAGGGTTTAACGACAAATTTAGGTGAAACATGTGTACAGCCTTCTCGAGAGAGGCCGCACATGCGACAACCATCACCTAGGCACATGTTTATCATGTGTCAAGAGCTAGGTTTTTCCACCTCTACTGTCAATGTCTGCAGACTGAACTGAATGCAGGGAAGCTGTCGCCGGTTCATTTGACACTTGATGTAGGCAATCATACATTAGATTATAAGTTTCATCCGCCAAAAGAGACCTTCACTGGCCCACAACTCATCCTCATCTGCCCAAGTGAGATCTACCGGAGCTGCCATCCTGTCACAAAAACAATAGGCTCTCCACTTTGGCGGACATAGCTGCAAAACCTAACACGTCGCTAAACTATGAACCCTACTAGTCCGCGTTGTCTGACAGCTGCAGAAACCCAAAAAAAAACTGTGGAAACCCTACCTAGCCATATGCACCTTTTGTCCTCCTCTCCTTAAGAAGAAACACATGTTCCTTGATTTTAACATGGTTTCCATGTAGGTTATCCACATATGCATTCTAGTGAGATACAATCCCTAGTCTATTTGTTGTCATCCATCCTTGTTTCCATATATTCAGTGTCATGATCTACTATTTGATTGTATATATACCTCTCCATTGAATATATTTTCTAAGACATTCATTTGTGCATTCAATCCAAGGGTCAACACAAACCTAGACTTGCTCACCTATAACAACCTTCTATAGCAACCACTTACTTATCAATATGAATGATTGAACTAAATCCTTCTAGTGGGTGGGCACATGTTTTATTGACTTCCTTTGACCTTTAGTCCAATTGATTGTTGATTTTGGGTTTATGTACTTCTAAACCATAATTTATTTACATAAAATTTCTTGAGTGATTACTCCATAAACTTTTGGTTTCTAAGGATTTTCGAAGAATTTTATGTTCTTTAGGCCCCAACCACCTTCTTTTGGCTTAACATTTGCCTTTTGTTTAACTAGTGAATTCTTTATGTTTATGTTTTCCAAGTCCACAAAAACCTAAACACCTTTTTCCAAATCTTCTCCAGTATCCCCTTGGGGATATATGCTAGTGTATGCCAACAAAATTGGGATGGATTCTAGTACTAACTTAATCAAAGTCAACTTGCCCCCTATTGAAAATCATTTGTTGCACCAATTATTTATTCTAGTTTTAAGAGATGGAAGTTAAAGCCTTTACTTTAGTTGTTATGATCCAACGCCTTAAAATTGATAAAAAGTCAATAAAACCTCTTTTTACAATATATCCACTTCAGAATACAATATGAGATTGAGATAAGACGATCCCAATACTAGATATTCTTGATATATATATAGGAGACACAAGGTTACAATTATGATGAAAGGGTGCAATGAAGGATTCTAGCCAACGTACTAGAAATGTAATAATTCAATATCTAGGGCTTAATATGGGGTTTTATACATAACATGGGCTTTGTCTAGGGTAACACGGGGCTTTGTCTGGACTTGACATGCCCTTCCCTTTCAAACACGTGTTTTCCTTAACACTTGACTAACCACAAGTGCTTATACACAAAGTACTCATCTTCCCATGCCACCTCTTCCACTAGTAGGTTCTTCCATTTGACGAGGTACTCTGTAATTGCTCGATTTCTCAGCTACTTAATTCTTGTTTCAAGGATTGTTTCCAGCTCTAGTATGATTTTCCCTTCTTCATTGATCTCTGTAAAATAGTTTGGACTGGGATCTTGTTGCCGATGACTTTTAAGAAAGAAACATGGAAGACTGGATGTAAACGTGAAGATGGAGGCAACTCCAATTTATAATCCATACTTCCAATCCTTTGCAAAACCTTACAGGGGCCATAATATTTGGGTGCTAATTTATTGTCCTTTTCTTGCTTGAGGGACATTTGTTTGTATGGTTGTAGCCTTAGAAATACCCAATCCCCCACTTCAAATTCCCTTTCACTGCGATGTTGATTTGCTTGTAGTTTCATCGTATTTTGTGCCATGACCAAGTTGTCTTTCAATAGTTTGAGGACTTCTTATTGGTTCCCTATGTGGTGATCCACTACTTGAACCTTTGTATTCCCTTTCAAGGGTGATGTGATGGACGAAGGATGATATCCATAAAGTGCCATAAATGAGGACATTTTGATGAAGTATGGAAGGATGTGTTGTACCACCTTTCTGCCAAGGGTAACCACTTGACCCTTTGTCTCTGTTTATTGGATGCAAAGCAACAAAGATAACCTTCTATACATTTATTTACAATCTTAGTCTACCCATTAAATTGATGGTGGTAAGATGAGCTATGAGCCAATTGAGTACCCAAACAAGAAAATAATTTAGTCCAAAATTTTCTCGTGAAAATTGGGTCTCTGTCACTTACAATAATCTTGGGGACTCCATGTAGTTTTTGAATTGTTTTCATGAATGTTGTGGCTACTATACTTGCTTTAAAAGGATGAGAAATAGAGAAAAAATGGGCATATTTTGTTAGTCGATCCACTGCTACCATTATGACAGTCTTTCCTTTGGTTTTGGGTAAACCTGCAATAAAATCCATTGAAACTTCTTTCCAACGTTGGGTTGGTATAGCTAATGGTTGTAGGAGACTTGGTGATCTAGGATCTTTTCATCGATGTGACTTATTAAAGAATTGTATTAAATGAGCATAAATTGAAGTGCACCATAAAGAAGGAAAAACTCAATAATAAAGAGACATAAGCATCAAATCTGAACACAAAAAACTTGATAACGGAGTTCATCCCTGATGGATTACGTCTCCGGGTCCTACTCTCAAATGGGTAGGCATTTTTATTAACTCATTAAAAGAATTTGGAAAAATACATAAGTATACCTCATTCTGGAATTAAGCTGCAGAAGCTTAGATCAGATCATAAAAGAGACAACACCATTGAATTCATGGCGTCGAATTACCCAAAAATAACCGTCTCCACGCCTCAATCTGACTCTGACAGTTCCAGGCCGATGAGAAATCTTGTCTTGGTTTCTGTGCCTGCAACCTGCGAATAATTTTCTCTCCTTGCCTCGAAAATTGTGCCCAATCGTACCATCGAGTGCCCTCTTCTGCATTTTCAAAATTCCATCTTTTAAATAAAATCGTGGGCAAAGTTTATGAATGAAGGCCGTTGGCCTAACGATTGGCAGATGGCTTATTAAAGTTTATGGGTGGGGAGGTCCTGGGGTCAAGCCCTTGGGCCTCCCCTTTTGGTGTGCTATTACAACCATATGTTATATTAAAGCCCCCACAGATTTGGTGGAGTACTCTTAGTATGGCAGAATAGTGGAACTGTCACTGTATTTAGCGGAGAGTGGATCCGTTGCTATATTCAGTGGAAAAGGGGTTGGCCATTGGCCAACCTTTTTTTTTCTTCGAACTTTTGGTTTCTAGACCTCATTGGGCATTTTCCCACTACCATGTGGCAACCCATGACTAAGCCACATGGCAACCATTTATTGGCCCACGTCACCACACTGAATGGTCATGCCACATCAGCCTTGCCACATCGACTTGCCATGTCACCTGCCAGGTGGTTGTACAGTTTTCCAAGTGGCTATACGATCTACCACATGGCTGTACGTACTGCCACGTGGTGATTTTAGCATTGGTCCACGGATTGACCGAAAAAGGGTAAAAACGAGTGACACATGGCAGCCTCCGATGCTGCCATGTCATGCTGATGTCATGATGATGTCATCATGACATGTGTATTCCTATGCATGTGCCACGTACCTTGTACGGACTATGATGTCATCTGTACTGATGCTGATGTCAACAGTACAAATGTTGACTCATCCCTAATCACTGGGCTAGGTTGACCAAAATTTGACCGCGAATATCTTTTGATCCGTAACTCTGTTTGACGAGATGTTTACACTGTTGGAAAGCTTGCGACACACTCTTCACGATGATGCCAATTTCACTGAATTTTTAGGACTTTGAATTTTTTTCCCTTTCTCTGTCTGCTAAGGCCATTTTGAGCTTCCTGAGGTGCTTCTGCGAATTCCAAGTTATCTTTAGACTTCTTTGGATCCTTTTTGGATCACCTGGAGTCTTAATTGTCTCTCCCTTGTTTTGTTGGTAGACCAAACATTCAGACACAAACGTTTGAAGATAATTTTTAAGACCTTTACACATAGCCTCAAGTTTTTCAAAAGCCTTGGTTGCTTCTTTGGTCCAAGAAAATGCTTCCTTATTTAATAATGATGTTAGGGGTGCTGCTATTTGGCCATAGTTCTTGAAAAACTTATGGTAATAGCTTGTCAATCCTAAGAATCCTATAAGTTTTTTCAAGGTTTTGGGAATTGGCCATTCCCTCATAGCTTTAATTTTGTCAGGGTCCACTTTTACACCTTCCCAAGATACAATATGGCCCAAATATTCCACTTCTTGAACCCTAAAGGCACACTTGGAAGACTTTGCAGAAATTTGTTGCTCTTCCAATAGTTGTAATACTCTGTCAACATGTTGTACATGCCCTTCCCAAGATTTGTTGTAGATTAGTATGTCATCAAAAAACACTAACACAAATTTTCTAAGGAAGGGATTGAAAATAGAATTCATCAAGATTTGAAATGTTGAAGGTGCACTAGTAAGTCCAAATGGCATAACCAAAAACTCATAATGACCTTCATGTGTTTTAAAATATGTTTTATGAATGTCTTCCTGTTTCATTATGATTTGATGATATCCCGAACGAAGATCCAACTTAGTCAAGAATTTTGCTCCATGCAATTTATCTAATAATTCATCAATGACAGTGATAGGAAACTTATCTTTGATGTCAATTTTGTTAAACTGTCTATAATCTGGACACATACGCCATGAACCATCATTTTTTGTAACCAACACCATTGGTGAAGATAAAGAACTTTGGCTATGTTGAATGATGCCAACCTCTAACATTTCCTGGATCATGCGTCCAATCTCACTTTTTTGTGCATATGGATACCTGTAAGGCCTAATGTTAGGTGGTACACTTATTGGTTTCAAATGAATAACATGCTCATGATCTTGAGCTTATGGAAGACCCTCAAGAATTTCACCAAATACTTTGGAATGATTGTTGATAATTATTTAGGAATCTGATGGAGTAGGGTCTATAGATGTTTGAACATCAAGTGAGCACAATTGTTCAATTACACCATGGTTTCCCTTTTTGAGTAATTTTTCCATGCCATTGGAGCTTATCACTTTAGAGGGTTTCCATTGGATAACTCTAAGCTCATTTTCCTTGCCATTTGAGAAAAATATCATGAAAAGATTTTGACAATCAAAGGCCACTATTCCCAGTGATTGCAACCATTATACCCCTAATACAACATCAACACCCCCCATTTGGATCAAAATCATGGGGCTATCCAGGAAATACTCCCCCATGTCGAGCTTAATACTATGGAATTTCCCTGAACAATTTATGGTACCTCCATCGACAATCACTACTTGAAACTCTGGTGTGGGATATGGAAAGCAATTGAGATCTTTTGCTAATTTGTAATTGATGAAATTATGGGTGCTACTAGAATCAATCAATATTGTTACCTTTTTATTTTTTATGTATCCTTGTATCTTGAGGGTTTGTGGAGTAACAATGCTAGCTAATGCATGGCAATATATTGTTGGAGTAGTCTCTTCTAGATTTGGATCTTGTGACGATTCCAATTCCTGATCTTCTTCCTCTTCACAGTCTATGTAGAATAATTTATTCTCACTGCATTTATGCCCCTTACTGTACTTGTTGTGACAATTGAAACATAGTCCTTTTTCTATTCTTTCATCCATTTGTAAAGGTGTCAACCTTATTGGTTTAGGTATGCAATCTTCTTCCTCTTCACAGTCCATGTAGAATAATTTATTCTCAACACATTTATGTCCTTTACTGTACTTGCTGTCAAAATTGAAACATAGTCCTTTTGCTCTTCTTTCATCCATTTGTTGAGGTTTCAACCTTGTTGGTTGAGATGGTTGTCTTATGACCCCCAAAACAATATTTTCTTCCAATGCTAGACTTGTGTGTAGCCTTATTTTTGGCATGAATATGACACACATTTTGCATATATTCCAGAATATTTGTAGGATGTCTTGAGAGAAACTCATGTTAATGTCTTCTTTTAATCCACCCATGTAAGCTTCCAACAAGTGTTCATCACTTATGTTATCCACCCTTGTGTCCAATACTTGGAATTTTGAATTATAATCTTCAATATCATCTAAGTGCTTGATTCTTGTCAATTGACCGAAGTAGTCATGTTCCCAAACTTTCCCATATTGTGCTTCTAAGTCTCTTGTAAATAAACCCCAAGTGTAGTGATGTAAAGGGGGTTGCATTTTCACTATCCATTGATACCATTGATACCATTGGTATGGTTTTATCTCAACGAAGGTTTCTATGTGAATCCTTTTCTTATCATCCATAATATTATGTAGTTCAAAATATTTCTCTATTTGGTTCACCCAGGTAAAGACCTCTATACCATCAAACTTCTTTAATTCAATTTTGGGAAAGTTGCATTTAGAACCCCCACCATAATTAACTTCATTATTGGAGTTAGATTCACTAGTTAAAAATGGATTATTATTGACAGTTTGTTCAACCTGAACACTACCTTTGTTTTCATGAGTCCCTTGCATTTTCATATCTTCTTTAGGGAATCTCTCATCTAAAGCTTGAAAGATCATGAAAGACATGGAATTTTGCATTTTCTTCATGGAATTTTGTATTTATTCTTTAATCTCATTCTTATTTTCTTCCATCATATTTTCCATATCATCCATCTTCCTTTCCATTTCTTAAATTTTTCTTTGCAAGTTTACCTAATTATTAGAATTGTCACTACAATCCTTAAGTTGTTCCTCCAATTTGGACAGTCTGTTATGTATTTCCTCATTTTCTTTTTGAGTCATAGACAAAAATTATGGAGGTTTAATTGGTGTTGACATCTTTCTGGGACCCATATGGAATAATAATAATAATACTCTATTCTATTTTTATCACAAATTTTGAATCACCAGAAACATATATTCTAATAAAAAGTTATGCCAATTGTAAGTTATGTACCTTTCAAATCCTTAATTTGGAATTTGTCCTCTTGACCAACCTTCCTTCTGATGTATTTATGCAATTTCGTCCTTTCTGAGTTTGAAATTTCTTCTTATAGTACTCTGATATGTCCTCTCTGCAATGCCATAGGTCTGCCCAAAATTGGATGTGCCAAGAAAAAGTTAGGGTAACTTCCCCACACATTGCTTATTTTTGGCCTTTCCAGGAGAGCGAATTTGTACAACATGCGCCGCACACAATATTTGATATCTAATTCTGAAGCTTGTACCAAGAATACTACAGAATATCCTCTTTCCATTTCAATTAGTTTCACTAAATTTGGAGCCTCACTGAAGAAGATACAATGATTTTTTCCAGAAGACCTATTTGAGACTAGTTAATAGGACTAGTTAGATACCCTATCTTCCACATGGTGTATCTCCGAAAGTGTGATGACCCAGAAATTGAATTTTGTACCACAGATACCTTGATATGTCTTATAAATAACTTCCAAGTTTCAATGTCTAAATCTTCCCAGAATTTTTTTTATAACACGAATGATAATATTACTTGTTTGGAGAAGAAAAACCCTAGGATCAATGAGCTCTGATACCAAATGTTACGATCCACCGCCTTCAAATTGATAAAAATTCAATAATTGCCCTCCACTTCGAGGGGGAAACCTCATTTTACAATATATCTACTTCATAATACAATATGAGATGAGATAAGATGATCATAATACTAGATCTTCTTTATATATATATATAGTAGACAAAAGGTTACAATTACGATGAAAGGGTGCACTGAAGGGTTCAAGCCGATCTACTAGAAATGTAATAATTCAATATCTAGGGCTTAATATGAGGTTTTAAACATAACACGAGGATTTGTCTAGGGTAACATGGGGTTTTTTCTAGGGATTAACATTAGTCAATGGAAGGTGAAGCGGGATGCCTTGCTCATAATTGTTCATTCATCTTGTTACAACATTATTAATTTTTTTGGATTAGATTAGACTTCTATAGTTTACGTATACATTCCACAACACCCAAATTTTTGGATTATATGAGACTTATGTAATTTACATTTAAGTTTGCATGATCCTTCGGTTGATAATTTAAAGTGAGTCGGGGAGTTTAGTGTATATCATTCTAACTCTATATCCAAACACTTTTTGGTGTCTTTGTCAGAGTGGTTGTTAAAAATTGCATTAGAATAATTGAAAATCCTTGTTAAAAACTCACACATATTAGATTATAAATAGGTTGCATGCATCACCATAAGGATAAGTTTAAAACTCATGTTTCTAATGCCAATGAAGAGTGAACTAATGGACAATTTCAACCAGAAGAATATTTTGAAGACTTTTAAGACAACATATTGGAGTTTGTCAAAGATTTGACGAAGGAGAGCACTTTGTTGTAGGGATTTTTAGAAATCCTTTTCACTTTGAGATAAATAGCGAAGTTAGAGAAGAATCACCATTCTTGAACACCATGACAATGAAAGACAAATTGATGCTCATCAATTTTCAATTTAAGAAACTGAAAATAAATAAAAAATGAAGAATTTTAATCTTTCTATTTTTTTCATGTGTCGGCTATTGAAGACTCAAATACTTTTTATTTTGAGTTTCAAGGTCATTGTAGAATGTATTATTACAAAATAGATGCCCAAAAGTTAAGACTCTTCATGAGCTTAGAGGGAAATGGTATCAACTATTTGGATCAAATCAAGCATATCTTCATTGATAGGTACATAGATTATTGCAAAGCCCAAGACACTAGGGGTGAGATATTTTGAATAGTACAAGGAGAAAATGAATCCTTAGATGATTATGAAGGGTTCCAACTCATCTACGAGAGATATCATTCTTGCACATAATATGAAGAGTCCCTTAAATTCACAGTCCTCAGAGGTATGAGAGAGGATTTGATGGAAACCTTGAATTGAGCTATCATATGAGGAATTAAAGCAAGTTTTCAAAAACTACTTTAGCATTGCAAACAAAAGAATACAGGACTTAAAGCAAGTTTTCAAAAACTACTTTAGCATTGCAAACAAAAGAATAGCGGACTTAAAGCAAGTTTTCAAAAACTATTTTAGCATTGCAAACAAAAGAATAGGGGTTGTAGAAATATTACAACAACAACAAATCTCACAAAGTTGAAATTTACATGTTAGTGGAGGACATGAACATTAATAAACTACATTCACTTATTATGCAATTAAATACTATGTAGAGCAAAAGAAGATATGAAGACGCTGAAAAGGCTTTAGCTGTTTTCTGCCCTAAATGCTGTAACACCCTGTTGCCCCCAGTTTGTAAAAATAACTGGATTGGCCAAGAACTGTGGCAAACTCAGAAATGTGAATATGTGATGTGAATGGACCTTGTGGAAAAGGTCGATGAATGCGAATAACATTATGAATTTATATTGCAGGACTGCTGAGAGGGTATGTGTTGAAAAAGAGACCACGATGGCTGCAGAAAGGTGGTGGAAGGCACCTGGAAAGGTGGCATTAACTTCCACTGAGAATCAATACCGTATTTGGACTCCACTGGCCAGGAGAACCAAAAGCGGCTCACTGACTCTGAATTAAATGTCTCGCAGGCTAGTAGGCAGATGGCTCCTCAGGAGTTAATGAGGGATGGGGAGGTGAACTGCCCATCCGTAGAGCCGTCAGGCCTGACCGACGCGAGGGAAATCATGCCACATGCAACCTCACAAGAGGATAAGGCATGGGGGAGAAGCGATTGGGGGGATGACGCGAGGGGAAAAAGAGAACTCTGGCGATATGCAGAGTGGGTGATAGAAGAGAGGAAGGAGAGTAACTTTCGCTCCTGGTCACTGGCAAACAGAGACGCAGTCTCACAACATCGTGGTCTCAGCTCGGGGGTGGCTAGTGGTAAATCCGCTGGGAGTCGCTGAGCCTACGGTTGGGTGGAAACGAGCACCCCTCTCAGCAGTTGCATAACCCCTGGTGTTACTATCTGATAAGTGTTTTTCCTTTGACATATTGAAATATATGTATGCTGACATTTATGATCATAAGCTGTGAAATCGTGAATGACTTCATTATAAGAATGTCTGTTTGGTGTCTTGATCAGTAATGGTAGTTGTATGTTTATATGGAAAGACTACGTGTGGCTTATGCTCTCTNGAGGCTCCGCTCACACCAGAGTTAATCACGAGGTTGTGCGCAGTTAGTTGAAGGGATAACCCCCAGATACTCACCTAGCGTCAGAGATATTTATATGGATTTATTCATATTTGAGGATCTTGCTAGTTCCCATACCTCTGTGAGAGGCAATTCTTTCAAGTTTTAGGGATTTGATACCGTTCCCATATGGTGATCCATACTTACAACTGCTCGCTTGTGCATTGGTTATACAGTGGTTTATTAGCTTCTTGACTTAGGTATCTCATAGGTTACTTGCAGGGGTTATTTTGCTTGTATCCTGAGTTAGATAGGGGTCGAACAACACACAACCTTTGTGGAGGATTACCTCTCCGGGGGGATCTGACTGACTGGTTGTTAATCCCACGAGGGCCCCTATAAATGATTCAGATACCTCCAAAATTTAGCAGGGAGTCTCAAGTCCCTCTTAGACGAGGCATACCTTCTTTAGCGAGGGAGGCCATTCAACCACTTTAGCTCGTGTGCATACATATTGGTCGTTTGAATTTTTGGTATGCTCTTTGACTACTAGTTAGTCTTAGGATATATTTTTATTTTGTAGAGTGATAAGTCGTAGTGGATTCGGACCGTCTTCCTCGCATGTCCCGTCGGTTGTTACAGTTACAACCAGTTTTTGAGTTCTTTCCTTATAAAAGGAGTAGAGTTATTAGGCATGGTACACACACATCCACCTTTCGGACTTGTGGTTCCACAAGGATGACTATTGA
>SNQJ01S0051757.1:34395-48685 GCA_010110895.2 Picea sitchensis
GCCAAGGGAAAGGGGGTCTCATCACTAGCCAACCTTCTCATTTCTGTGAAAGTACTTGTGGGTAACGTTGTCACCACTGGTCACCACGCCAAGGCAATGTCCCCTGATTATCTCTTGAGCAAAAAAAGAAAAAAGCAATAAAATAATGAAATAATGAAAAGAATAAAAGGCATGAATGGGCTTGGAAAGAATTGCATCTATGATAGGTAGAGCTCGCCTTCTACAAAGGCACCCACAGGTAACACATTGCATCATCGGCCTGCACCCACCTGCTTGGACATCCCTTGACCACTTCATCCACTTACATGGCTTGGAAGAGGTCTCTTCCATGAACTTCCCTTATTCAATGGACACTAGCCTAATAAGATGCCTTGCCCTTTTCCCAGACTTGTATAGTAGGTTTGTGTAATGTCTTTGAGCTATTGACTGATCTATTAGGGGTTTTATGCATATGTTTATTAATATTGATGATGAAATGTGATTGACATTGCTATGATCTCTGTGACTGATAAGCCCATGGAGAGCATAGCTTTTGATGTGCAGGACTTTGCCCGACGGACAGGTACCATCTTGGACCAATACACTTGGGGAGATGATCAATTCAGACCTTCATGGGGCTGAAGAGCCCATCAGGTGGATACTGAGACCACCCCATCAAGGGGCAGATACAGGATAGAGATGGATCCGGAGCTTCGCACCAAAGGAGAAGAGGACGTTCCACCAGAGGCACCCCGGCAGAGCTTGACCTAGGGGGGATGACCCTTTCTCAGTGGAACGTTGGCCTTGGGAGGCCTAGGACGTCACCATCTTGGCCATGATGTCACCCAACATCATGGACGTTTTGGGGGGCAGACTAGGCAGCAGTGGCACGTGTGGCAGGTTGGAGAAGCCAAAGGAAGGCTAACGTTTTGCTCCAAGATGCCCCATCTGCCCAAGGAGGGCTAACGTTTTGCTCCAAGATGCCCCATCTGCCCAAAAAGGGGCTAATGTCTCCCTTGGAGGGTCTTTTACTCTCTTTTCAGCTTAATTTAGGATTTAATTTGACAATTTAATGTAAAACAATATGATTTTGGTATTTTGGCCTTGTCAACTTTTTACGTGACCTAAAAAGTAAAATTAGGTCATGATATTGTATAAATGGAGGATTTTCTCCTTCATTTTTTCATCACAACTCACTCACTCATTAGTGAGGTCTGAAATTTGCGCCCTCTCTTGGGTTATTGGTTGATTTAGTGATGCGCACTTGTTGAAGGAAGACTATTTTGGCATGTCTTGGCATTTCTCTTGAAGGAAGGTGTTATAACTAGGGTTTGCACTTATATTTCTTGGTGAATTGTAAGTATTTTTCTGCAAAACTTCTTGAATGAATGGTTGTAGTTTAATTTCTTGCATGTATTTATGATTATTGTTGAACAAAACCCTAGGTGACAAGCACACAAGTAGGCCCTTGTCTCGTGTCCCCTGATAGAGAATTTTTTTCAGCCATTGATAGAGAAGAGAGAGCTTAGCCATAGCTACACCCTCTTTTTCTCTTCATTTATTGCTAGCAGTACTACCCAGAGGCCAAGAAGAGAGAGACGTCCTAAGCCTAGGCTTACTACACTTAGGGCCATTTTTTCTCTAGGGTTTGTTGAAAGGCCTTGCTGTAGAAACACCTTACTCCAACAAACCCTCTAGTTTTGGTTTTATGCTTCATTTCCAGCTAGTTGTTTTGCCAAGTTGACCTAAGGAAGGAGGAGAGAGCACGAGGCCTTGCCATAGCAACACCAGAGTGAGCCTCTCTCCCCCAGGGTTTTGATTTTGAGGCCTTGCCTTAGAAACACCTCAAAACTTCTCCCTCTAGTCCTTAGCCTTCTTAACCTTTATCTCCTTCAACTCCTGCATCCTTCACTATTGACTCCATTTAACCCTAAGGCATTGATCCTAAGACCTCATGCATTCAAGTGGATTTGACTTAAACATTCTCAAAACCTTGAATTGAAACCCTAACTACTAACCCTAGCCTAAACTAACTTGCTAACCCTAAGTGTTGTCGTCATCCTTAGCTATTTATATCATTTGTGTAGCACCGTTTTGTTTTATGAGCAATTGAACAATGATTAAAGGCATTAATTAAATGAGGTGTTGATTTATTAATTGAATGCCACGTTGTTCCAGCATTTATTGAAGAAGTAATATTATTTCATTGCTATATTTATAAACATTGACTTCATCAATATTTATTGCCATAATTGCTTATATATTTATCAGATAGTCATCAATTTATATCAAGTACTAACCCATTGAACTAGCTTGCATGTATATCAGATTGTTGTTGCTTCTTTCCAGGCAGGTGTATTTCTTTGGGGATTTTACTTCATTATTGGCTGTTTAGCCGAGACTATCCGATTGGTGGTGATCTATGAGGGGGGAAACTCATCCTTGTCTTATTATCTTCTTGCCTCCTCAAAGCCCCAGGTCACCAGTGATGTCTCCCCTGGGCCTAACCTCCCTAAAGAGAAAGAACCTTCCCATCGTGGTGACATTGGGTGGGATTGGTTCCTGTTACGCCAGTTTGACTCTCTATCTTATAGCCTTTTATCCTTGCTACAAACTGTCCGATAACAATACCAAAAACACTATCATTCATTTCTCCCAAGCCCATACAGCGCTTGGTGCTATAACCAATGACTCTGATATCAATTTGTAATGTACCTTCTTATTAACAACAAAAGTAGGGTTTGTTGGTCCAAAAATTTCATTGATGGAAGTGGTATGTAATTCAAATTTCCACAATATAGACCATTTCCAAAACCCTTCCTCTTAAATATAATAACAAAGTTTGGCGTTAGAACTCACTAATACATGTTGGTCAACTTTCAAGATTTCAAATCAATTATAAAGTAGCATTCAAAAATGTTCCACGTGCATCATTTCCAGGATGATAAGAGTTATGAACCAATGGCATTCAAAATCACGATAAATATATTGATTTATTTTCACAGATCAAACCCATCTCAAAAGTTTATCAAATAGACTCAATTCAAAAATCACATGGAATCTTATGATTAAAGGGATTATTCACCTTCAAGGATGATGTACAACCATCGTAAAATTTAAAATAGTATCTACAACAGATATGTAGTAGATGTTAGATTTGTAGCAACCATTGCAGGCAATCCATAGCAACCGCTACAAGTAATTTGTAGCCACTGCTACAACTCTAATAAACAACATATATCTATTAAATTACAATATGCATATTTGAGATTTTTAGTGGGTATGTCCATCTCAATTTAAGGTTTCTCTCTACCAAAAATAATGGTGACCTAGATCACAAGATTGATTTATAGGCAAAGCATTGTTTACAATAGCTATAGGTGCTCCATAGAAAATTCTATAGGTATCATAAACAACCTATATCTCTTAAATTACTATCTAGGTATTTGATATATTTGGTGGGTGTGTCCATCTCAGTAAACCATTGTGTACAACAACAACAAATTCTATAGGTTTGATAAACAAATTATATATCTTAAAGTACAATTTGGGTATTTTGTATTTTTGGTGGGTGTAGCTATATCAATGTAAGGTTTCCCTCCACCAAAAAGTATGTTAACCTGGATCACGAATTTTGAGATGCAACCAAATCATTGTATGCCTAAATTTACATGGATGCACCAAAACTCAAGAATTTGTTTTTCCAAAGCTACATAAAGTCTTCCAAATTGAACCATTGTTTGAAGGCTGAGAAAGGCAAGTATTTTACATCAAAAACCCTTCCAACTCCTTCAAAATGGTGCAAGCTAAAGACTATGCCTTTAAACACTGATAAAATGTTCCAGGGAACATAACATTCACCTACAGGAAAAAAATTCCAGGTTTTAAATTTTCAAATGGAATTACTTCGCAAATCATTACACATACTCCTAGGGGTCATATTTCCACATTACTAGTCCATTAGAATGCGGAAGTCATTTCCCGTCACCAATCTTTTACCAAACAATTAAAGTACATTAGTTTTTCATGTATATTCCCTCATACATAAAGCATATAAATTTATTCATCAATCCTACGTGAAAATTCATTGCATTTAACCATATATGTTATAAAATTGCAATCATCACGTAATGTAAATATTTAAAGAAAAGAAGAGGTACTTATCTTTTCCAAAAGATGGAACCTAGGCAATTGATTGAGTGTAAGTGTTTTTCCACCCAATCGTAGGCAGTCCTTTGTGGATGCCACCCCTTAGCCAGGCTATGAGACCACCAGGGGAAGCTATCAATTAAAGAAAAAGGGCATGCATCTTGAGTTATCACTATTTTTAAACCCATAAGAATCCATCTTGGTTGAAATTCGGGAACAAGTAAGGAACTCCCTTCTTTGCTTAATAGACCCTCATGAGTTCTCTTCCCTCTAGTGTTCTTTAGTGTGTGCATAGAAATTTCAATTGTTTTCCATTTTTAGATCAAACTCTAGCAACATTTTCTTAATTCTTGCATGATTTAGTGATCATCTTTCTTTTGGAATAACAAGGTTGTCTTTCAAATCAACTTGTCCTCTAATGTTGCACACCATTCATTTCTTCATCTTCTTTATGGTTTCCTCCCTTCTCCTCTTCCGCCCAAGGCTCCAATGGGTTTCTTTCATGATCTCTTCAATACCATAGTATGGAAACTCTCTTTTTTTTAGCAAAAACAACCTCTCTCTTCTTTGTGCTTTCCCAAAAATAGCTCATTTCCCCCCTTCGAATTTCCTCTCCTGGAATGAGTGAAGAGTGGCAAGAGAGTCCTAATCTAACTCTTCTTAATTCCAAGAATGCAAGGGGAACACGTTTCTATAATGCATGAGACAATTGCCTAGATCCAAGAGATGGTTACATCCACTTCTCATGTCTCCTATTAAACTACAAGCTAGGTTCAACATCATAAAAGAGTGGAGGTTAAAGAAGTGGCAAGGTGGGTAGGAAGAAAGACATGGGTAACTAGGCATATAAAAATTCCCTTCGAACCCCTTACCTTTCCCCTCTTATGGTATCATAGCCTCTTAAGGTGTTGATGCTTAATCAATCTTGGTTCTTTTATTAACTACAAAATAACAATGTTTACAAGTATTCAAAATTACCATGGTATGTCTACCTCATGGTGTGATGAAGATAGTGGAAAAATATTTATGCAAAGCACTTAAACATATACAAGATCAAGTTCAATATTTCCAAAGTTTCAAAACTAGAACATTATAGGATTGTCATGGCCTCCCCATCCAAGTGAAGGGAAATGCCTATGAGCTCTTGATGTATGGACAAACAAAGTTGATAAAGTACCACATAAGAGAAACATACAAGTCTTGTAATTGAAGGAGAGGAGTCACTTCATTGATGATTAACTACCTTATTTGTTGCATCACATCTAAGTAACACTAAAAGATGCTCTAATGTTGAGAAGGCTACTACATGTGGATGAGAAGTTGATAGATGCAACCAATGAAATAACTATATTCAATATTTTATTTGTGTCTCTTAATTCTTTCAGGAGAAAATATGTTGGCTCGAGAAGCTCCCTCGTTTGCAAAACCATAACATCCACGATAACACCCTCGAATTCCCCTAGTAACCAAGTACATCTCTTCTACCATTAACAACAACATAAAATGTCTCATCTAATGATCCAAATGAAGGAGTGATGACTATTATGCAAAACCATAAAATAGAAGATTGTTAACATTGTTGAGTAGTAAAAGTTAGATTATAAAAAAAACATCTCATAATGAAGAAGATGGTCATGGTAATCTTATGGGACTAGGTCAAATGATAAGCACTAAGTGAAGGCTACACCTCCCTGGCTCTTTGACTAAAAGGTCACCCTATGATGTAATATTAAATGAAAGTGTCAAATCATCAAGATATTAATCATGACATGATTAAAATTTTATGGAAAAAATAAAATAATTATCACAACAACCAATATGAGGTAGGAATGTCTTTAGATCCCTTCACATTTAATGGCAATGTTGAGGAAGTGAGCCCAAATGTTTGTGTCAAAGGTATACGAAGAGTATACCTCCAGACCTTTTTGTTATTTGGGACCACTATGTTGTAGAGTATGTTATATTTAATATTACAAAGCATACTTTGTTTGCATGTTTTTTTGGTTGAATCCGTTGGGAATAATTTGTGTTTAGCAAATGGATACAATATAATTAGGAAGTGTATGATTCAAGATTAAGACAACTTGAAACCTATGAAAAGGTTTATTTTAATTTATCTTTGAAGTTTCTTTTATCTCCAATCACATATTTGTTTGTGGGTCCTAGTTTTATAGGAATATTTTGCCAATGTGCTAGTTTTGGGTATCTGATCGACTTTTTAGTAGATTGCCATGTCTCATTGGGATGCCTTGTAGTTGATTTCCCAAAAATGCCTAACTATTTGTGCAAATCCCTTATTATTAATGATTTATGATCACTCAACCCATGACCGACACCATTCATCAACACAAATCTTTCATTTTCTTGATTTAAATTCTATATGGCAACGAGGCTCTTCTCTATTGTTCATAGATTAAAATCCATCTTTGTATTGTGCTTGGTTGTTGTGGTACATGTTCCATGAAGAGGAATACACGTTGCTTCAACATTTAAGCTTTATATTTTATAGATTATGTCTACGATCAAGTTCAGGCTTTCCATCTTTCTCGTGTCAATATTAAACTCCTATTGTGTCGACATGTTCACTTGGCATTCAATACTTTAAAACAACAATAAATTCATAGTGCACGACCAAGAAAATATGTTCACACATTGAAACAGAGGATACATGCTTTCTAATCAATTCGGGGTATAAAGATTTACAAAGTTGTGGCTCTATTGGAGCATGGAAGATCTACAACTTTCCCTCGACTACGGAAGGTGTTTCCATAATATGCGACTCTATTTTGTTCGATCTTCAAGTTGGCACTACTCGCTCGTGGATATATCTAATAAAATAAATAAATCTCTTCAACTATGGACTTCTTGCTCTCCTTGTGTTTTGACCCCTTTTGCTGCAAAAATGGGTACAAAGTGAAGATTTTTTTTATTCTTGAAGATTTACAATTTTCCCTCAACCATGGAAGGTGTTGCCATCCTCTCCTTGTCCATTCTCCTCCACTCCTTTTTTTAATTCTAGCAATCCCCTCAAAACCCCAATAAAACAGAATTAGCTATGTTTTGTTTCCATTTTGGGAGATCAAACAAAGGAATCTTTGGTTGAAATTCAATGGACATGTCAACTATAAAAAAAATCAACTCTAATTTACATTGTTTTGTTGAATTATGGCCAAAATACATTTTTTAGATTTTGTTGTTTTGGGGGGGTTGGATAGACAAAATTCGGGATAAAATTTGGTGGACACATGTAAATACATTTTACGATCTTACATTTCAAATTTCATCATATTTTGATTTCATATGGCCAAGATATGGACAATGTACTATCAGTGCCACCTCCCAATTGCTAAATGACTAGGCATATGCCATGAGACATTAGTCCTTATTTTTCTAACATGCACTTGAGTGAAGTGGGTTAGTTGGCTATGATGAGTTAATACATGAATGTTCATGATCCATTGTTGGTCATGCCTTCCCAATTTGAGAACATTTTGGTCCCACAAAATATAATTGATGGAGAATATGAAAAAAAAATGTATTTCCGCCTTGTGGTGACTTACCCTACTTATCTATGGAAGTGGAATGGATATTGTTGTCTCTATATCCTTAAACTACTACAACTCAATATGCTCATAGATGTTTCTTGTTGAGTACTTGCCTTTGAGTGATCACATACTTCTCTTTAGAAGTGGCATTGTTGTTGATGCTAATCTAATCCTCAAAATACATAAACAAATTTTGCCAATATACTCAACTCAATGTGAAATTACATGCTAAAATGGTTATGCTACAAAAATCAGATTTACATGTTGCCTGGAATGGTTATGCAACCTTCTTTTAAGGTGTTTAATTGGTTATAGTGCTACCTTTGAGGCTTTGCTTCTTTACAAAAGTTGCTTCACCAACATGCATAACTTAAATTATCCCTTTAAAATTCCCTCTTTTGTTGGTATACCATCTCTTTGGATTAGTAGTGGATTTAAGCTCCTTAGACTTGTACTCTTGTAGTTACTACTTCCTTTAAGTTTTTATTGGCTGTCATGTATGTTGCTACTTTCTTGGCGTGTTTGCTTTTATACTTTACTATTATTAGCTTCACAAGCGCTAAATATGGCACATAATCCAACATATAAATGACAAAGCAATGATGCCAAATAAATTAAGCCTAAATCATGAATGTTGCTATCATCTTGAAATGTGCAATGTGCTTCTTCCTTTTGCATCATGTGAGTGTAAGGATTGATATTTGCTCCATTATTCAGTGGCTTCCTTCACACGTTCATGCAAATCTTGTGCATACTCATAAATGGAGGGCATTAAACAAGCAACACTGTACAATTATGCTTTAGAGTTGCTCCTTCTTTTTCCATTAAAAGAGTTCTTCATGCCAACTTTCTTTCGTGCAATGCATCATCTTCTTTCCAAATTGGCATTCTTTGTCGTTATGGTTCAATAACAATGGTGGGTTTGCCTTTGGAAGCAAATTCTTCATTGTCAAGATTTTTTGCATAAGTCTCTACATCTTCCCTTGTCTCCTCTCTAAAAAGTTTGTCTTCTTCATTCATTGTTGCCTTCAAAATTATTGGTACGTCTTTTACTTCTTCCACCTTTTCTCGAAGTTGCATTATACTCTTTGGTTGTTTCACTTTGATTTATGGGGTCAAGATTGGGATGGAGTATCCGACATTTCTCCTCCCAATGCCCATTTATCTTGCAATGAGAACAAATGTTCTTGCTACTGCTAATTGAGATTTTTTCTCTCCTTGTTTGTACAATGTTGGCCTTCTTTTTTATCTTCATCCTCTGTTCTTCTTGTCGATGGACAAATTGGTTGTTGTAACCTTTTCTCTTCCTTGAGTACCTTATCCCCTTCATCTTGGGTTAGCTCATCCAACATATCAACATATGATAGTAAATAAATCAACAAAATGAAGAAGGATATAAAAACAAATGTTCTTTCACTTTATGCCCTCTTTTATTGTGGCAAAATTAAATAATTGTATATTGAAGCTATACATTCCTTTCATGGGTGTCATTTTGTTTGCTTACTTTCTTTCTTGGTTCCCCATGTGTTTATTCTGGTAGAGATGGTTCGATTAGCACTTTCTTATCCTCTTTGGGTCTCGTGCAACATGAAGACAGTGACAAAATCTCACTTGCTTCTCACATAATGTTCACTAGTTACATTTTCTTGAGTAACTCTTGGGCTACAATTTCTTTAGAATGCTTATCATTCTTCAAAAAACACTCCATTATAATGTTGCCCACATTTTTTCAAGGCAATTCAGTCTCTGTGATCTTTCACAAATTTGATTGTGGTGTTGTTTTCTTCCTCTTTTGGCATTGCTTGGTAGTGGAGGTATCTTACATTTTGACATTTTAGAATGTGTTTTTTCTTGCACTATGTTGGAGAAAAATCCTTGATTTCAACTACATTGTCGAGATATATAATGCCCTCATGTTGAGGCCATGCTTTAACCTCAGTTGAATTCTTCATGCCTTGGCCATGTTTTCCAATATCTTGACCTCCATAACTCGTGTTCTTTAAAAGCTTGGACCCTAATCTATTGGCGTAAATTTCAAAACCACCAAAAGAATCACTTGTTGTTTTAAAATGAGAAGGGGATTTTAGTGAAGTGCCTGCCATACATTCATTGGTCATGGTTTATGCATTTTGGGTAGAGCTAGAAGTTTGCTTCCATGCTTCACCTCTTGAATTGATTCTTGGATTTGTGTTGAGATTCTTGTCTTTGCCTCCAATTCTCGCTACAATTTTTACTTGGTTTAGAAACTCTATTGCTCAAGGATGTCTTGATGATAAATCATGATTTTTACACTATGGGACAAATCAACTTCACACTCCTTTAACTTCTCTATAGCTTGAATGAGGAGATGTGATTGGCTAGCCACTTTCTCTTGCATCTCTCATTTATTCTCATCCGACTATTGCAACACTCTTCTCGGTTGTCAATTATTTTCTTGCATATGTTGGTTAACAACTTTGAGCTCTTCAAGTCTTTCTTGCTTCAATGCTTTACCCATGGTTAATATATGAAATCAACTACAATATGCAAAACTTTCATCGAACACTTGGCATGTGGTTGCTAATACACAAAACCCCCAAACGTGATAGAAAAATTCCATACAAACACAAAGACCTTGTTTTTTTGGTACCATATGATCTACGATTGCTCAACATATGACCAACATGATTCATCAACACAAACATTTTATTTCTTGATCAAAATGTTAATGTTCAACGAGGCTCTACTTTATTATTCAAGATTAAAATCAATCTCTTTATTGTGCTTGATTGTTGTGAATTTTATGTGACAAGGAATACATGTTGCTTCAACATTTATGCATTTATAGATTATGCCTAAGATTCTATTTACGTATTCTATCTTTCTTGTATTAGTCTTAAACTCCTATTGTGTTGGCATGTTTACTTGATTTTAAATAATTTAAAACAACAATAAATTCATAGTGCACAACCAATAAATACATTCACACGATGAAACATAGTTTACCTTGGAAACCCAATGTGGGAAAACCAACAAGAAAGAAAAATGTTTTTTTATCACTTCAAGGTACATACATTTATAAAATTGTGGTTCTCTTAGAGCATGGAATATATATAACTTTCCCTCGATTATGGAAGGTGTTTCCATTCTTTGCAATTCTGTTTTTTTGAAATCAAATATGACACTGCTCTCCCTTGAATGTGTTCAATGGAAGAAATGCAACCCATCAACTATGTAATTGTTTCCCTCCTTGTGCTTTGTACCCTTATGCTTGGCTGCAAAATGGGCACAAAGTGAATATCTCTTTGGATTCACGAAGATCTACAATTTTCCCTCGGCTATGGAAGGTTTTTCCATCCTCTCCTTGTCCATTGTCCCCAACTCCTCTTATCAATTTCAGTAATCCTCCAAAATCCCCAAGAAAACAAACTCGACTATGATTTTCTATTTTGGAAGATCAAACCAAAGAATATTTGGATGAATTTTTGCTGAGATATTGGGATAGGTGTCAGTGGTCCATTGTCAAAAAACATGTTCCAATAGACACCATGGTGGAATAACTATCAAAATATGTTTTTCGATGTTTTTTTGTGTTGGGGGTGTTACCCCCTCCCACCTAGGGGTAACTAGAGGAGATTATGTCTCATGGCCTGTAATGGAGACAACGATCTCCAACAATGATGATGATGATCAACGTGTCCATAAAGCAACCTAGTAGCCCCTCAGATGCCTCTTCTTATTCAAAATGGCTCATCACACTCAATCATCAAGGCCTATTGGGAGACAGTGTGATCTAGGTGGATATCGGTGGCCACCCACCTTTTCCAATTGGCTCAAAACAGTTTTCTAGCAATTTTGGTAATTTACTATTTTTAGTAGTTTTTCGGGTCCTGAACTTCCGGAGCCGTTTTGAGGCCCTAAACGACGTTTTTTAGGAAAACGAGGAGCTCACATCAAAGTTGTAGTCCTCGAATAGATATTTCTAACGAGGTATTGAGCGCGTCAAACGAAGATCGTATGTAAAACTTACAACCTCGGGAAGTTGATGTACTAACTTACCCAAACGGGGCCTACATGACTTTTGGTGATTCATCTCCTAGGGCTAGGTTTTTGGATGTCTAGGGTTTTTGACATTCCTGTTTATTATAAAAGGCCTTTAGAGCCTCATTGTAACCAAATTCTTGAAAATGAGCGCAACCGTCACATCTCTTCTCAGAGATAAGCCGCCACCATTATAACAAACTTGTTTTTCGCTACATTTTACAGTTTCAGCTTATTTCCTTATTGAATAGAAAACCAATTTTATTGTATCTATGTTATTATGTGTTAAGCATCTGTTAATAATATGTAGTCACTTCGTTCTGCTCATAAAATCTAGATCAGTGGTATCAGAGCGGTCTGCTCCTTGTCGTCTTAATGCATGTCCCCAACGAGGTCAGAGTACAAAGAATTGGGTCTCGAGCTTGTTTCTCTTGAGGAAAAAAGCTCTCGCACGCCCAAGTGACCTCTCATGGCAGGAGAAAATAAAGATGATGGGACAGGAGATCCTTTCAAAATGGTGCTTGAGGAATCCCTCACACAACAGAGGAACGAGATGATGGATAGTTTTGTGCAAATCCTTCGGTGGCTGCCAACATGCAACACATCATCTTCGAGAGAAGGTGCTGCCCCCTTCAAGGTACAAATCAACCTTGATATTCATGTATTTGAAGTTCAGATAGACACAGATGTTGTAGACAAGTGGTTGAATCTACTAGAAGGGTATTTTTCTGTCCATAACTTTTCGAATAGAGAAAAGATTACATTTGCGCTCCTCAAAGTCGTTCCCCATGTCAAAGATCGGTGGGAAACTTTCTGTGAGAAAAAGGAAACATATGAGCCCTCATTATTTACAGTCATGACCACCTGGGAATCCTTTAGGGATGTTATTAAGGAACAATACTACCCTGTCAGAAGTTATGACGACTTGTATACCAAATGGACCACACTGCGGCAAGAAAGAGACCAAGCAGTACCAGAGTTCACAAATATCTTCCATACCTTGCGCACCAATCTAGGTATCAAAGATTCGAAGCGACATCTGGTACTGAAGTATCACGGTGCTCTGCATAGATACATCCAAACCGAAATGGAATTTCTAGACATCTCGTCCTGGGGCGCGGCCTACCGATATGTCATTAAAATCGAGCAGAACCTCAAACAAAAGACGTGACAATTTGGGCCTGGGACCCCTCACAGCAAAAGCCAGGAAAGGGCAGCCCCAACCCACAGAACAAAGAACAGAGCAAATATGGATAGTATCAAGACAACTAGTCCAAGCCGCAAGCAAAGAAGGACACCGAAAAGACAAAAAATATATCAAGAAGTGGTGTGACTTCCATAAGATCCCTTGGCATAACACTGCCAACTGCCGCTCAAAGCAGTCGTTGGTGGCCGAAGTGAAAGCCTCTGAATCAGATGCGGGTTCTGAATCTGAATCAAAACTAGAAAGGGGAAGGCAGATCATTGACACGGACCATTACTACCACCAAGCTCCAGCCTGGTGAACCAGACGAGCCAGAAGAAGGAGAGTGCCTCTTCCATTCATAGATGTGGGTACAAGGCACCCTGCAGCACTTCATCGTTGATAGCGATAGCCAAAAGAACCTCATCTCAACAGAGGTCATCAAGCAGCTGGCCCTATCGACAACACCGCACCTACAACCCTACACCATTGGATGGATCTGCCAGGGAAGCAATATTCGTGCGAGCCAATAGTGTCGACTGTCGTACGACATCAAGCCCTTCAAAGACGAGGTATTGTGTGATGTTGCTCCTCTCAAAGTTTGTGATGTTCTTTTGGGACAACCTTATTTATGGAAACGTCATGATGTATATGAGTCTAGGCCTCATAGTGTTATTATTACTTTGAACAAGAAATTGTACAGGATACCCGAAGCAGTCCCACCTAGTGTTATTTCCTTGATCTCTGCTAAGCAATGTAGGAAGGTCATCTCTCAGACATGGAAGTTTGTCTTCTTCGTGATTCACTCTTAGAATGAGCGAAATATCACAGCCACATCCAGGGTCTCAACGACCAACCTCTCCACACAACAAGTAGATAAGGTCATGGAAGAATACTTGGATATCTTCTCCTCACCTACCAGGGTACCTCTGCACTGTCACGTCAAGCACCCCATCAATCTGACCCCCGACGCATTGTTGCCCAATGGGACAGTCTATTGCCGCTCTCTGTTAGAGAATGATGAGATGAAGTGACAGATCCAAGAAATGCTCCACAAGGGGCACATCTGTCCTAGCTCATCACCTTGCGGAAGCCCATTCATGTTGGTACAGAAGAAATATGGAACTTGGCGACTCTGCATTGATTATCGGGCTCTGAATAAAATCACAATCAGAAACCGGTACCCGATTCCCTGAATCGATGACCTCCTTGATCAACTCACGGGGCCAAATACTTCAGTAAGATTGATATGAAGTCTGGCTACCACCAGGTCCCGATAGAACAGATAGATGTATGGAAGAGTGCCTTCAAGTCAAAGAAAGGCCTTTTTGAATGGTTAGTCATGCCCTTTGGTTTGAAAAATGCTCCAGCCACTTTCATGAGGATGATGGACGATATCCTGTGACCATTCACC